>JAQSVH010000008.1:13071351-13083130 GCA_029448705.1 Adansonia digitata
TTTCTAGATTTTCGACTTGACCATAATGCTTGATAAGACCTAACACAATGTATCCAACATCAAATCCCTCCAATTCAGAAATGAAAAAACCATAAGATCTAACAATATCAATGCATCATCCATAGCGCAAAACACCCAAATCTACTTGGTTCATAATGCTTAAAAATACCTAACGTAAAGCATCCAACTGCAGATCCCTCCAATTCAGAAATGAAAAATTATAAAATCTACCCAGTATAAACCACGTCCATGCATCATCCATAGCTAAAAAACCCCAAACCTACTTGGACTATAATGCTCGATAAAACCTAACGCAAAGCATCCAACTGCAAATCCCTCCAATTCAGAAACGAAAAAGAATAAAATCTACCCAATATCAACCATCTCAATGCATCATCCATAGCTAGAAAATCACAAATCTACTCAGTCATAAAGCTTAAAAAGGCCTAACAAAATGTATCCAACCACAAATCCCTCCAATTCAGAAATGAAAAAGCATAAAATCTATGCAGTGTCGACCATGTCAAAGCATCACCATAGCTAAAAAAAAAAAAAAAAAAAACTACTTAGACCAGACTGCTTTAAAAAACCTAACAGAATGTATCCAATTGCAAAACCCTCCAATTCGGAAATGAAAATTGTCATCCATGTCCATGCATCATTCATAGCTAAAAACCCCCCAAATTTCAATGCAAATCAATTAACAAACACTTGAACATAACAAGAGAAAAAAGGAACAGTAAATAAGCTAAAAAAACATGTTCTTGATAATAATAAGCTCACAGCTTCAAATCTTTTCTCGCAAATATAATCAACAATCCCAAAAAACAATACAACTAGTCAAGCAAAATAGACAGTCCATAAACACTAAATTCCATTGAAAAAGGAAATAAAACAGCCCTAACCAGAAAATCCTAATCAAGGCTAATTTTTTTGATTAAAAATCTACTCTTCTTCACTAGCAGACTCTCCATTCTTCTTGTTGTGCTTCCTCGCGTACCTCTGGTTCCTCAAGAACTTTGGATCCATCTATTACATATTCACAGGAAAAAAAATTTATTTTTTTGATAAAAACCTAAGTTTAATAAAAAAATGGGTCGAAAATAAAAAACATTGATACCCCTTTGGTGGAAGTGTGGCGATGCCTCTTAGGCTTCTTAATGCCATTCTTGTGAGCCTTGTAAGATTGATTGTGAGCCGTGTGGTTCTTCGACTTTGCCATATCTATTCAACCCAAATACAAATCCAAATCCAAACAAAATGAAAACACGGTGTTAATTTGATTTTCTAAAGAAAAAAAAAGAGGTGTTTCAACAACTGAGAACTGGTGTTAGAAGCGGACGTGAAAGGCTAACAAGAAGCTGACCTCAGGGCTAGGGTTATCGGATATTATATACGCGGACTGGGAGAGGCTTGAAACCCTAAATCTTGATGTTGGATGACGAGAATACCCCGAATGGTCTATTGTATTGCGGGTTGGGTTTCGGCCTTTTGGGAAATGTGAAACTCATTTATTGGGCCTCATTTTGGTCTTAATAAATTTGTGAAAAGGCCCAAAAAGAACCTTTTAGACTTTTAGTAAAAATTGAATACTCAAAATGAAAAATAAATTTACAAAACTTTTTTAAATAAATTTTGAGTATAGAAAACTTCCAAAGTTGAAAGTTGGAACTCAACTCATACAATTATATATTTAAAATTATATAATATTTAGATTCGATAATATTAAGTGCAACATAAAAAATTGATTAAAATATAATAAAATATAAAAAAATAATATACACGTAACAAGAATATATGAACGTTTTGGAATTTAAGTTTTATATCATAAAATTATTAATATATAAAAATTTATGTAAAATTTAAAATAAATTAAGCATGATTATAACATGATAAAATACACAATCATAACAATAAAAAAACAGTTAATATACAAATCGGCATCTAAATTTTTCGTGATTTAGTATAGGCAGAAAAAAATTCACATTTGGTAGAGAAGCTTTAATTCTGTCTCGCACATTAGTCCATTATTTAACGATTGATGACATGTCATTTTTCTAATAATATTTTTGAAAATTTTTTAGAATAAATAAAATTTAAAATAATTTTTTATTTTTAAATTTTTGTATTAAAAAAATAAATAAAAATTTTTAAATGTTGGTGAGACATTCGCCGATGTATGTCACATTTTTATTGGTCAAAGAAATGATACGTAGTCAACATTAAATCATAAACTAAGATGGATGATAAAAACAAAATGACATACTAATTATGAATTTTCTTTTTTAATTATCAAACTATAAAAAGCTATAAAATTTGAAGATACTTTATTATTAACCCTAAAAAACACTAATAACATAACTTTCTATATTAGCACGTGACAGCAAACATTAATAACAATAATTAAAAAAAAAAAAAATCTTGTAGGCAAAAACCAAACGTGACCAAATAAGTGAGGTGCAATAAATTTAGTAAAAAATATTGAGCTGTAAATGGTAATGCATCTCATTCACATTAAGCCGGAAAAATCAATAAACTACTTTCACATTCATTTCAATTCATAACCATCCTCTCCCAGTTCTTAATAGACTTACATAAATTTGTATTCTCCCCCCTCCCCCTCTACCCACCTTCTTAGATCCTCAAACATTAGATCTGCCATCTTAATCAAGGGGGGAAAAAAAAAATCTAATCTTGCTTCTTCTTCTTTTTTTTTTTTGTCTAGTTCAAAATTCTTCTAGATTCACTCAAAGTCCCATAACTTCTAATCAAAGCTATGTTTTTATTGGATTGGTTTTATGGGGTTCTTGCATCTTTGGGTTTATGGCAAAAAGAGGCTAAGATTTTGTTTTTAGGACTTGATAATGCTGGCAAGACCACCCTTCTCCACATGTTGAAAGATGAGGTAAATATTTATATTGCAATGATTTTCATTTTTTGGTTTCTGGGTTTCTGCAAAGATTTGATTATTGGAGTTTTTTCTTTTCTTTTCTTTTTTCTTTTGTAGAGATTAGTTCAGCATCAACCTACTCAGCATCCAACATTAGAGGAACTGAGTATAGGCAAAATCAAGTTCAAAGCTTTCGATTTGGGTGGTCACCAGATCGCTCGTCGTGTCTGGAGAGATTACTATGCTAAGGTTACTTTTTTTTTTTTTTAATTCCGCTTTAACATTGTTTTTTTTATATTTTGTTTCAATTCATGATTATGTTATTAAGTTTATGGGATCTTCTCAATGATTTATATTTATATATATATATATGGGATTGAATCTGTTCATTGATGCTTAGCAATGCTGCTAAAACTCCTTATTTTCCCTGAATCATCGGTATCAGACACCCTTGTACTATACATATCCACACACATGGTTATGAAATACTCATCCCGGAATTCAAGTAACATAGATTTCTAGTGGCATTTCTGTTCGAAGCAAAAGCATGCCATTAGATGTTTTGCAACCATTATCAAACATAGATAATATCTTCTCTGAACTGATTAATTTATCTGTTTCATTGTTTCTGATTGGTAAAACAATGATTTGGCTTCAAAGCTTGTTAAAAATGTGATTTAGATTTGCTTCTTTTCTTCTTTGAATTTGCTTATCTTTAAGTTGTTTATGAACCTTTTGTTTTTTTTATTTTTTCCCTTTGGTTATATCTCCACCACCTTTTATGTTCCGATTTTTGGCTTCGATGTTTACAATTGATAGAATTGTTCTGTTTCCAAGCAAGTCTCTGTCTTCTTATCTGCTTTCACATATGCTTGAACCTTTTTCCAAGAAATTCATGTAGATGATTTTCGGTTCTAATTCTGCCTTCGTAATCACGGATAAAGTTTCCTTGTTTTTATCTGATTCATGGGGGCGGATATTGACAATGGAAGTTTCATAGATAGAACCTTTGTTTGTTTAATTTCCTGGGAGGTGCTTTAATAGCAGCTTTCCTTACATTGATCTGAGCTTTACCAAAGTAACTTAGAAGATAAATCATCTTAAATCATACTTCCAGCATAGTCAGTGTTGGTGATATTTATCATAGAGTCGGACATGGTGGTTTCGAGATCTCATGTCTTCATAGATTGTAGTTTGCCGTTCTCGAGGGAGCTTTTCTCTCATTTTAAAAACAAATTCGTGATCAGCTTAGCTAAATTGCATTAACGTTCACTACATTGGCTGCTACTTCTCGGAATGAAAGAAATTATCCTTGGATCAATTTTTCTCATTGTTTTCTTACTCATTTCGACTACTTTTAGAATGGCCTTGTATATGAAATGACAATGCTCCAAACCTTCTCTTTTACCCGGTGAGCAGGTTGATGCGGTCGTTTACTTGGTGGATGCGTACGACAAGGAGAGGTTTGCGGAATCGAAGAGGGAGTTAGATGCCCTCCTTTCAGATGAAGCGCTAGCCAATGTTCCATTTCTCATCCTAGGCAACAAGATAGATATTCCCTACGCAGCTTCTGAAGATGAGCTTCGTTATCATCTAGGGCTGACCAATTTCACAACCGGCAAGGGCAAGGTGACTCTTACAGAGTCCAACGTTCGACCTCTCGAGGTTTTCATGTGCAGCATCGTCCGCAAAATGGGATATGGTGACGGCTTCAAGTGGCTCTCTCAATATATCAAGTAAGAATATCGAAGAATTCGATTTTTATGTCTCCCATCGGGTATCTTTTACGAACTCTCCCGCTAAAGCTTTCGATTAGTTACACAATGCAAAATGGTATCTTTAAGCAAGCTTGCTTGAAATTGTTGGTTTTATTAGATTCTGATTCTTGTGGTTGTTAATGTCATTTGAAATCATTATGGAAGAATCTGAATAAATCTTGTGAATTTGTGTCATCTTAATGTAATAGATGCATATGCTTCATAGTTCTTCCTCTACACTAGACCTGTTCCTGGCTGCATTGGCCAGACTTGAGTACGGGTCGACTTAGCTTGAATAACTGTTTAACTAATAAAAAATACTTTTAGTTAAATTTATTTATAAAATTAATTTTTTTAAACAGAAAAAATGAGTCCATGAATATGGATAAACAATTTGATATATATAAAAAAAAAAGGACTACAGACTTGACCCATCCTATCACAATACCTCTACTCTAAACCTCCTCATGTCTTATAAATATAAGATTGGGTCTCCAATTCTTGATATTATAATTGTAAAATGACTTTGATCACTAATTAAAGTGATTAAAGTGATATATATATATATGTATGTAACTAAGTCCTTACTTTCTAGTAAATTTTATAAAGATACGTATTAGAAGTTAAAAAAATTATAAATAATATTTAAATAATTTTTAATCAGTATTTATAGTCACGGATTAAGTAAATTATATTTTAAATAGAACTTTGCAACCATGTGACTTAAGTCGTTCATTAAGGGTGCTATATGTGTATGTCTATATAAAACAATATCAAATACATTGAAAATAATGAATAATAAGTACTGCATATTGCATATGATACAGCGTTGTTATTATAAAATAATATATTAATTAACTTTAAAAGCATAATAAAACATTTGTTATCCAAACCTTTTTAAATATATTATAAAATTAAAATTTTTATTTATTAAATAATATTTTGAATCAAACAAATTTGAATTAAAAAAAATTAAAATCTAATTCAAATCAAATCAAATTATTTTGAATAATTCAGTCCGTTCTTAGATTTACCGAATAAAAACAGCATTACGACTAATATTTCATATACTAGTAACATATTTTTGATGATTTGAAAATTGATGAAGTCCAGCATCACCGTCCAATCCTATACACATGATCTATTGATTCGTGTTTTTATATCATATTTATATATTTTATCGTATTATAATCATGTTTAGAATTTTTTTACATTTATATCAATTTTAATACCTATATAATTCATATTAAATATGATTTTAAAAATATATTTATGTTGCATTATGTTTTTTTAATTTTACATATTATATTTATGTAATCGTATCAAAATTATTAAATATAATTATATAAATATAATATAAAAATAATTAAAATATTATATAAATATTTAAAATTTTAAAATTAAAATCATATAAATTATCAATATATTAATTCATATAAATATAAATCTCTTTAAATATAATTATAATATGATAAAAATTGACGGTGTAGAGTATCCTTCTTCTCATGCCACGTAAGCAACATATGATGCCGCCATCACCAATGGTTTTTTCCAAATCAAACGGCCACGATACCCTCATGACGCGTACCAACCAATCACCTTCATCCACCGCGGCAAATCCTTTTAAGTTACCGGCCATTTCCAGTCACTTCTCTCTCCTTTTCCACACTCCACGTCAGCACCGTCACCGGCCAAACCAGTCCCTCATTGCCAGCTCGTTACTGATATATAAAACCAAAATCCCGGAAAATCATTTCAAAACCACCAAGCCGAAGCTCATAGAAAAAAAAACCTCTCTTTTTTTTTTTAATTTTTTTTTCAATTATTCAATTTTCTCTCTGCCCAAACAGAATTCAGAAAGGAAAAAAACATGTTTCTTGTAGATTGGTTTTATGGGATTTTAGCTTCTCTTGGTTTGTATCAAAAAGAAGCGAAGATCTTGTTTTTGGGGCTTGATAATGCTGGAAAAACAACTCTGCTTCATATGCTCAAAGATGAGGTAATTGTTCCTTGTTTTTCAGTTATTTTTTCTACTAATAATCAGATATGAATACCCTTTTTTTATCTTTTTAGCTTTTACCTATTACTACAGTTGTCTGGTTGTTTTTGTTTTTTTCCCTACATGTGAAATCTCAAGGGTCAAGCTTATGAGTCTGCTTGGTTGCTGAGAAATTAAATGAAAATACGAAAGCAATCTTTTTTGTTTTTGTACTAATTTTTATTGTTATGGAAGTAATAGCTTAGTGTAGAAATTGTTATTTACTAGTTTTAATTGAATTTGGTTATGAGTTGAGGAGTTTTGGTGAGTGAAATTTTTTAAGTTGAAAAATTGCAGAGACTTGTTCAGCATCAGCCAACACAGTACCCAACATCAGAGGAACTAAGCATAGGGAAGATCAAATTCAAGGCCTTTGATTTAGGTGGCCATCGGATTGCTCGGAGAGTCTGGAAGGACTATTACGCAAAGGTATTTTGCGTTTGTTTGTGTATCTCTATCTATCTATCTATCTATCTATCTCTCTCTCTCTCTATATATATATATATATATATATAGGTTCTTTTTATTTTGTTGGTGTTATTTGAAGTCAAGTTTTAATCAATTTTATCATTATTTAATGAGAAATATGTTGTTAATGGTGAATTGGTAGCAAAGTTATTGCATAATCGTGCTTGCCATGGATCCAAATAATGAACATTTGCTTGGCTGCATGTCTATATTATTTTTGCTGTAATTTTGTTGACAGACAGTTTTGTTTGCTTTAGATGGCTTTGATTTTGAATGTTTTGATTTGCATTCAAGGATTTGTTTTAACAGGTATGGATAAATTGGTAACGTCTTGTATGTGATTGAAATCGTTTAGTGATGGTTTGAGGGTTTGATTCTTTATGTTGAGGAATCAGGACCCTGGGTGATTTTGGGTTTATTATTATTATTATTATTATCCTTTGAGGGAACCATTAAGCCTTCTGAGCCTGGTTTGTCATTCGCTATGTTACTCAGGACCCGGAATTAGTGTCAAATATAAATATGTGTTTGACATGTGTATGTTTAATTTTTTGAAGTTTTTTTTTAATATTTGAAAGATTATACTCTATATTTATATTTAAATATGCGTAAGACACATGTCGGACATAATTACTTTAGGAAAAATGAAAAGTCAAGGTAACGCAGGTCATTTGTAACGGATCTTCATTAGTTTTCTGCCTAAGTTTGGACAATACGACCGATCTTTCGAAGGATTTTTGAATTTAGACTTGGCAATTCTATAACTATGTCATGTTCGTGCATTTTGTCATATCATAATCGTATTTAAGGGATTTTATATTTTTATATAAATTTTGATATGTTAATAATTTGTATTATATAGATTTTGAGGCATCCGTGTATCCCTATTCTATCATGTTTCGTATCACATAATTGTGTTTAAAATTGCTAGATCTAGTTGAATTATGATGTGATTCCTCTTTATAGAGGATTGGGCATTTATTCTTAGGAATCACTACTTGGTTAGTATTGCTTTATTGCTCTCACTACTAGGTAGTGGATGCATACTTATCATTTAGCATGGTTTAATTTGAAGTCAATTGTAGGAACTTTTACCAACATTGTTGACGCAGTTTGTTCATATTAATGATGATTACCTGATGTGAATTTGGTCAAAGGATTTTTTTTTATAAAAAAACGATCATAATCTGAGGTGTAGCACGGAAGAGGTTGCAAATGTTGGGATTTGAATTCTAGATTTTCTGGAACAAACTAAGCAAAGCTTTGAGTTTTCCATTGACCGAAGATATTACTATTAGGGCACTTGTTAGCAAAACCTTCTTATTTGGTTGTTTCCGTTTGTTGTTAAAAGTGAAAGATACCCCATCTCACTTGTCACTTAGGTTGATGCCGTAGTCTACCTAGTCGATGCATACGACAGGGAGAGATTTGCAGAGTCGAAAAAGGAGCTCGATGCCCTCCTTTCAGATGAGTCACTAGCAAACGTACCGTTCCTCATCCTGGGCAACAAGATTGACCTACCATACGCCGCATCAGAGGACGAATTACGTTACGGTATGGGCTTAACCAACTTCACAACCGGCAAAGGAAAGGTTAACCTGGAAGGCACCAACGTGCGGCCGCTTGAAGTTTTCATGTGCAGCATTGTGCGTAAGATGGGATATGGGGATGGCTTCAGGTGGCTCTCTCAGTACATTTAAGTAAAAGGCAAAACAATGAAAATCATTGCCATCTACTTAGTTGTCCTGCCAAGAAAAAAATGTGTGATGCTTTGTTTATAAGTTAATTTTTAATCAAATGTTATATTAGTTTTGAAATTATGCTTATTTTGCTATGTAGCAATCATATGTATAGATTATAAAGGGATCAAGATTTCCAGTAGCAGCACCTGAATATTATACTTAAATGTTTTAGAACTTAAGCTCAGAGCAGATGCTTTTGTTTGTGGCAGTTATAGATTTTCGTCTAAAAACTTGAATCCCCATTTGATGATATGAGGGCAAATGTTTTGGTCGTTGAATAAAAAATCGAACCAGATGGACCGTTCGACTACTATGTAAGAATCAGATTATATTAGAACCATCAGTGACTATATAAAAACCAGATTATTATCAGCGACTATATAAGAATCAGATTATTGTAGAACCAATCAAAAACGAATTCAACTGATAAAAAATTTAATTCGGAAATTGGCAGCTCAGTTGATAAAAAAGGTTGAATCGAAACTTAGCGTGGTCGATGACTGGTAGTCAAAGTTAAGAGCCGATTCAACGGTAAAAATCAATTAAAAAAAAAAAAGCCGGTTATCTGCATTAAAAACTGCATTATAGTCGAAACAATTAAAAATCAATTCAATAGTAAAAAAATCAACAAAAATCCAATTATATGTGCATTATTTATAATAATAAAATTTAAATATTTAACTTCTTAATTTTATATTAAAGATCATATCATTAAACTAAATGTTTTTTTTGGGTTAAGTATCAATTATATTTAGTATTTAATTTAGATCAAATTAATGTTTAAACATAATATATACATATATATATATATATATATATATAACTGACCAGTTCAACGATTAGATTGAGAATCAAAGGTTTGCTCAGTTCAATCTCTAATCCGATAATTTTAACATTGATTTTAATGGATAGACCTATTCAAACTTAATCTAATTCGAGTCAAATCTTGAATAGGGTTTATAAATTCAAATTTAATCCGATACAAATCCAAAATGTTATTTTATTTAATAATATTTTCAATATAATCAACCAAACCTAAACCCATTAATACCTCAAGTATCAAGGACGTATTAAACTTGTTCACTAGCAAAGAACAAGCAACCCTGCAGCTACAAGAAACGCTAATATTAGTAGGTATAAACATCCTCTGCACATCAGAAATCTTTATGCTCTAATCTTAGCTAAACAATAATGCAAATGCATGGCTAATATACCGTGAGGCTATGTTACTCAGACTTGAATGTGAGTATCAGATTTAAATATGTCTAACTTGGGTTATGTCTATTTCTTATTTAAATATGTCTGACTTGGGTTATGTCTATTTCTATGTTTTCTATACGTATAGAGGGTCCTTTGAGAGTTATATCCTAATAACCATGTCTTAATATACGTCGGACATGGGTGTCGGGCACCGACATGAGTACTTCAAGAAAAATGAAAGGTTGGAACAAAATAACCAGGAGAGATATTGGCTTAATACCTTATATCCAACATTCACCTAGGTCTTACACTTGAAGCACTAACTTGACCGAACGGATTAAAAATCGAAACAAATAACCTTGACCAAAGAGATCAAAAACCGAAACAAAAAAAAACTGAAGGATGCAATAACTTACCACTCCCCTCAAAATCTTTAGACAGTGAGAAAGGGACTAGTAGAAATCAGTTGCATTTACAAACAGCTGCCTAGGGTTACTCTTCTACCTCAATGTCATCATTCGGAACTTCAATGTCTGCAAGCATCCATATCGGATGGAAGATCGAGAAGGCTTTCATATTCCGACTGCCAAAACAGGAATTTGTTGGTAAACTGAACTACAAAATAGAGACAACTTCTTTTCAACTTTCGGATAAATCACCTACCTTGGCTAGATCATGAGCCAACTTCATTGCCCGGTATCCCTGCTGTGCTTTCTTCGACCGGAACAAAGCTTGAACACGTACAACAGCTTTCTCCACGCGTTCTTCAGCTTGTTTTCGGCTGGCTCTGTAGAAGTCCTCTTCCGCGTCACTTTCCTGACTTTGCTCTGCAATTGCTTCGGCTGTGTTAACTTGTAGCCCGCGAAAACCTTTTCTCTTTAATCGCCATCGCAGAATTGCTTTCTCAAGCACACCAACTGACCATAGAATCTTACGGTGCTGCCTCCTTACTTGGAAACCCCGGAAAGCTGCCTGCAATTCAGTTTCATGCAATGCCAATTGTCAAAGAATCCTTTCTATTCTATGTCTGTTTACAGTTACAAACAATAAGTAATTGGATTTTGACATAATAAATAATAAAATACACACAAAAAATAAATCAGTAAGGAGAAAGAGAGAGCATATACTTGGATTTTGATAGCCTGACGGCGCATATTAAGGAAATCTTTACGCATTTTCCAAGTACGGAACCTATATTGGATATGGGCAGCAGCCACCATCTTTTTCTTGGTCTCATAGTTGCGAAAGGCATGTTGAATCTTCAGAGCTGCAACTATATTTCGTGCTTCATCCTCCGGATTTGAAGACTCAACTGCTTTAGTTCGTACTTTCAAGGAATGCTCCATGATTGCAGTCTGTATGCGTGCAGCTGCATCGGCAGCTGTTCGATAAGCTGCTAAAGTTTCCTTCAAATATAGTTCATCTTCGTTAAGGTTCTCGAATTTTGTTGCCTTGGTTCTACTGGTTTGCACAGAGCCACTAGCATTTCCAGCTACGGCCATATCATTGAAATGTGCTACTAAAGACTCTTCCGAAAGATAAGCCGCTAGCCCCTCATAACCATTCAAAGATGCAAGATCCGCAGCAGTGAAACCATTCGGATTTTGGGTGGTGGGATCCGTCACCAAGTTTGGCTTTGCCCCTGCAGATAAAAGAACAGCAACCATTTTTTCCCTGCATAGGA
>JAQSVH010000008.1:13099824-13110082 GCA_029448705.1 Adansonia digitata
ATGATGGAGTTAAAGAGTGATTTTTAAAGTTATTATATAAATTATTAATTAATACATTTAAATTATTATTATAAATAATATACTAACTAATTTTTTTAAAAAAAATCTAAAAGTATGCATTAGCAAAATTATTTTATGCATATCATTTATAATTGGATTATTAGCATTTATAATATTCTTTATAATTTTATGCAGCCGTCATTATCCTTTTTATTTAAAAAATATTTAAGCAATATTTTCAAGAAATAAACAAATTATAATGTTGATTTTCCTTTTTTTTTTTTTTGTAAAAGAATTAGGCGAAAAGAGTTCGTTTTATTTTAGGGTTGATTTAAAAGATTATTTATTGAAAAAAAATTGTCCACAATAAAAATCGAATATAAACTTTGGAAATAAAATATTCTATACTCACCTACTTAATAGACCTTTAAATTTATAACAATATTTTATTTTTTATCTTTATTTATTAAGAAAAAAATTCGATAAGAGCCTTTATACTGTAATAAAAAAAAGTGTTTCAGTCTCTATGATATTAAATTTAATATTTTAATTTGAAAATTTTAAAATTATAATAAATAAAAAAATTTTAAAAATATTTAAAAAATTATTTAAATATTGATAAAATATTAATGTATCATATAATATGAAATTTTAATTTTTATTCAAAAATATGTTCAAATTTAGAATGGATTTGGGTCATTTTTTTTGCATAAAATTTAAAACTCCACGTCTAATGATAAATTAATATTTTATCAATATTTAAATAATTTTTTTAAAATCATTAATAATTTATCTTTATTTTTTATAATTTAAAAAAATATAAATATTAAAATATTAAATTTAATTATATAAAAAATTAAAATATTTTTTTTATAATAATACAAAAACTGTCGGTAAACTTTTTTGCGTTATTCAACTTGATTCCTTTAAATGGTTCTCACGCGCTTCGTGAATTATGCTGAGCTTTGACGTGAAATGCATTTTGGCTAAGAAAAAGTCCCACCTAGGCAGTCAATGGTCGGGCAATGTTACATTCAATATGGGCCCCTATTTTTTATCACTATTAGCACAGCTTCGAAAATCATTATCTTCTTTTCGCCTATACTTATTTGTAACAAATAAATAAAAAGGAAAATTGAAAATTCGAATCGAAGGGAAGGCAACAATTCAGAGACGAAGAGAATTGTTCAGAATCTCAAATCCATTACATCTGAGAAGTGTGAAAACAAAGGTTCAATATTTTACTAGTGGTCAATTAGCTTACTTTGTTTTTAAGCATTCGTGTTCAGTGTATATTTGGATATGAATATATGATTATAATCTTTTAAATATAAAAATAATTTTAAAAAATTTTAATTATATTAATATTGTATATATATTTATACCTAACACGAGTAACAATGATCGATAATCTTTTACACTTTTGGATAATAAAACATGTTAGAGTGAGCTGTATTTGCATATTCTATTCAAATAATAGCATTGGCACTAGTTCATGATAACTATTATCCCAAGTGGTTATGGAGTAGCTACCGAGAAACCTTTGGCCCGAGGATTTCATTATTAATATTATTACAATTGATTACAATAACATTTTTATGTTAACGGTAAAAGTGATATAATCACATTCACATTCACAGTCGTGATCGTGATCGTGATTTGAGCTGGCAGTAATGAAAATGAGTTGCTTTTCAATCTACAAAATCCCATTCTTTAAGCAGTTTTACCAGTACTTTAAGAAAATTCAGTATTGCCTACACATCAAGACTCAGTTATACCCACAAATCTTGTTTTGATTTTTGTATTGCTGGTTTTATTTTATCACAAGAACTATAACTATGGAGGAATTAACTGGAGAGGCTTTGAATGCGGACCTTTTGAACCACCAAGAATACTTGGAAAACAACGCAACATTAGCTTCCCAGATAGCAATCTAGAGAGGTGTATGACCCCAGTGAAGAATTAAGCGTCATCAACCATCAGCCGGCCCACGAAGTTTTTGTCGGCATCAACTGGAAAACCAACCAAGAAAGACGACACTTTGGCCAAAAGCTAGGATTCCAGGTTTTGGAGCCACCATGAATGTGCCGTATATGGAGATCAAGCTTGTGGGGGAAGGTGACAACTGACAGCAACGATCCCATAAAAACCTGATGGATGTTACTCTTACTTATATTTAAGTGTTCGATAGAATCATAGAACTACGTATCCAACAGGTATATTCAATCTTTTATTAAGCATTTTTATGTATTTGAAAAATTATATTCACACATTAATATTTGGATATACATAAAATACATATATCGAATATACATACTTCAAATATAATAAGATGAAATCCTAATTCACCCAAACTAGTAACTTATTATATGGTGTAATAGAGATTAATTTAATTTATATATTGATTTATTGGTCGGTTGATTTATTTAATTCAAATTTTTTTTATAAACATATGATATTTAATTATGATTATAATTATTTTCCACTTCCTATAATTTTTTTTTTCAAATAAAAAAAGGGTTTGTCTAATTGTCTTCCCTTTCTTGAAAGACGAAGAAGACTATTTGTTAATCATTCAAATTGCAAAAGGAATAAAATTAAACTTTAATTTGTCGACAATTCATTTTGATTAAATAATATCTTTGATTTTAAAAAAAATGGTTGCTTTTTAATCTGATATCCGGTTACGTCAGCATGACATCAGAAGAGGTGGTTCAACAAAATTAAAAAAAAAAAAAAGATTTAACAGATAATTGCATAATTTAGTCATTTAAATAATTGGTAGTCCAACTTAAAAAATAATAATAATAATTCACATGTCTTCTAAAGATGGGCACTGAGCCATTTGACTTTTTTTTTTCTTTTTATATATAACTAATGTATATTAATATTTTATTTTCTTTGATAATACAATTAGATTATATTAGGATATAATTTAGACCTAATTTTTTAATGATTTTAAAAACATATTCTTTGATGTTGAATTAGACACATTTAAAATATTATTTTGAAAATCTTTTTTGTAAAACTAAGTGAGATTAAAAGATTATTACGTGTTTTATTTTTTTAAAATTTTTTAAATATGTTTAAACGGTGAATATTGTTAATTTTATTTTTAAAATCTAAAAATTTTACTAACAGTGGATGAAATAAATTTTCAACCTAAATAAATAACTAAAAGAAGAATTTATATGTTTTCCTATTAATGATAATTTTCGGATAAATTTCAAAAAATTTTCTACATACAAATATTTTTCAAAATGCAGCTAATTGAAAGTTGTTGATAATATAATAACTATTAATTATTCTAAAATTAAATTGTATAGATAATAAGACCAATTATATGTATAAATAAAAGAGAAAAAAAATATTTATTGTGCATTCAAAATTTAAAAAAAAATATTTTGGTAATTTATACTCTTTCGAGAAAATTACACGGATAAAAATTGTTAAATTCCCATAAACAAATTTAGATATGACAACACATTTATACATATATATATATTATATGTTATTTTATGAGTTATAATTATATTTAATTTATTATATATTTATTTTAGTAATGAAAGAAATTGTACATATTTTTTCATTCAAATCATGCCATGTAATTAGATATTTAAAAAAAATCAAATATTTATTGTAAGAATTATTAATGAATTGCTGCAATAAATATTTATCATTTAATTATCGCAAATAATGTTTAATAAATAGTTAATTTTTTAAAAATTAAAAGGATATATGTTGACATGATCTAATTATTTCATTCAATTTTTTATATGTTTTTATAAAATTTAATATATTAATAAAAATTATGTTTTATAAATTTTCATGCATAACATATTTACATTTAGAGTTGTCCATTGATCAAACTATAACTCGAAAAAATTTTAAATTATTTATTCAAACTCGAATTCGACCCGTCAAGATTATTTATATTTGCTGTTTAAAATTAATAAAAATATTTTATAAAAATATTTTTAATTTTTATAATTAAATTTAAATAAAATATTAATTTAATCCGATTTGAATAAATCTAATTTTTCAAGTTTTACATATAACCTGATACATGACGAGGTCTATCTATATTGAGTTAGTTTACTTCTTTTTTTTTTTTCCAAACACATTTTATATGATATTTTAATATTTCCAAATTAAAAAATCCAAATAGAAGTATAATAATATTGTCTTCACTCTTCACGTGGCGCCTTCCTTACAAATCTCCGTAACAAATGCGCCCTTCATAAAAATATGCTTCGAAAGTCCAATAAACAAAGAAAAAGATTAAAAAAAAAATTCCAAGAGAAAGAGGGCGCATCGACGGAGATGGAGATTAGAGATATCGACGATCTTCCTAAGAACGCCGCCAACTACACGGCGTTGACGCCGTTGTGGTTCTTGGAACGAGCCGCTACGGTTCATCCGACAAGAAAAGCAGTGGTCCATGGATCTCGTACTTATACGTGGCTCCAAACTTACCACCGGTGCCGCCACTTGGCATCGGCTCTCTCTAAACTGTCTGTCGGACTCGGTAGCACGGTAATCAAATAATCACCCGTCGCTAATCATCATTGTTAACGATAAAAAAAATCGATTAAACTGAGCTTTGACTTTGAGAGTATGAGTTTTTAGTTCTGCTTTGCTTGCTGAGTAGGGAAAAAAAAAAGAAAAAAGTAAACTTCTGTTTTTTTTCTTGTCTCCTTTCAAGTTTTTAGTTGCTAATATCAAGCGAATAAAGTTCATTATTTTTCAAACTTATTTTTATATACTAAGGTCTATTTGGGATTTTGGATTGGTTGATGTTTATATTATTTTCCATTTTTTTCTATTTTTCTCAAAAAGAAAATATAGCAACCGTAGATCATATACATCTATAAATGGATTTATGTATGTATGTATGTGTATGTTTCTTCATAAGAATGCATGTGTATTAGGTACACATATATATTAGACTCAAAGGGTGTTGGATACAGGTATGTTTATTTTTTTTAAAAATTTTTTTCACATATTTGAAAAATCTTTAGAGAGTCGTATTTTCACATCTATATCCGGATATGCATTTGATATAGATGTCTAACATGAGTAGCTCAAGAATAATGAAGAGTTGGAGCATAGCATATATTTACTTGTAAATGTATCAATTAGGTTTTGAAAATAGATAGTTTAGTGTATTTTAGTTAATTTTTGGTATAACAATTGGCAGTTGTATTACTCTATTGAAAAATCTGGAATTGTTTTAAGTTTTTAAGGAATAGGTTGCTCTGGTACCAATGTTGCACACTTTGGACTTCTTACTGATTCGTAGTTGCAAAATCCGACTATCATGAAGTATTGGATGTTGTTATTACAGTATTATGTGCTCTTCAATCCCTACCTTTGCATTTGAATGAGCATGTGAATTTCTGCTTCTGATAATTATGGGTGGATAGTTTGCATAATGGACTTTTTTTTTTTTAATGAAACTTTCAACTGTTTGCAGGTAGCAGTAGTTGCACCAAATGTCCCTGCTTGCTATGAAGCTCATTTTGGAATTCCTATGTCTGGTGCCGTTATAAATCCTGTCAATATTCGCCTAAACGCGTCGACCATTGCTTTCCTCTTGGGTCATTCACAATCTGCCGTTGTCATCGTGGACCAAGAGTTTTTCGCTTTGGCAGAGGATTCTTTGAAAATCATGAAAGAGAAAAGCCAAGGCAATTTCAAGCCTCCGCTTTTGGTTGTCGTCGCTGACGATAGCTGTGACCCTGAAGCGCTCAGGTATGCTTTGGGACAAGGAGCCATCGAGTACGAGAAGTTCTTAGAAAGTGGTGACCCTGACTTTGCTTGGAAACCTCCTCAGGATGAGTGGCAAAGTATTTCTTTGGGTTATACTTCAGGCACAACGGCCAGCCCTAAAGGGGTGGTATTACATCACCGAGGGGCATATATTATGTCTTTGAGTAATCCTCTTATATGGGGGATGAATGAAGGAGCTGTGTACTTGTGGACTCTACCCATGTTCCATTGTAACGGTTGGTGTTTTACTTGGGCACTCGCGGCTCTTTGTGGAACAAATATATGCCTCCGACAGGTAATTTCTAGCAAAATAATTGCTTTACATCCACTTTAGCATATGAAGCAAATTAGCTTATTTGTTCCATATTCATCGATTGCTGATCTGGTTCTAGGCATAATTTTGTTGAAACTATGAAGGTATATATTCAGTGTAATGTAGTCCTATTATGCTATAGGTCCTTTCTGTGTTCTGCTTTTATTCTTGACATGATTTGAGCTCAAAGATTGAGACTTTGAGAGTTCTTTCATCCCTTAGACTTCAGTGTCGTCGAATGTCTATGCTTGTTTTGCTTTTAAATCCCCTTTAGCTATAATCATAGCTTGTTACTTACTGACGTCCTTGTTCATTCCTTTTGCATCTGCAGGTAACAGCGAAGGGAGTGTACTTGGCCATAGCAAAGCACGGCGTGACTCACTTCTGCGCCGCACCTGTGGTGCTCAACACAATAGTTAATGCCCCACCTGAGGACACAATTCTGCCCCTCCCCCATATTGTTAATGTCATGACAGCCGGTGCAGCCCCTCCCTCTGCCGTTCTCTTTGCGATGTCTCAAAAAGGTTTCCGTGTAACCCACACTTACGGTCTCTCAGAAACCTACGGTCCTTCTACGGTTTGTGCCTGGAAGCCTGAATGGGACTCGCTGCCACCTGAAACCCAGGCTCGCCTAAATGCACGTCAAGGTATCCGATATATTGGTTTAGAATGCCTAGATGTTATCAATACCCAAACTGGTGAGCCTGTTCCTGCTGATGCAAAAACTATTGGAGAAATAGTGATGCGCGGTAATGCCGTGATGAAGGGCTACTTAAAGAACCCTAAAGCCAACGAGGAAACGTTTGCGAATGGGTGGTTTCACTCCGGGGATCTAGGTGTGAAGCATCCAGATGGTTATATCGAAATAAAAGACAGGTCAAAGGACATCATCATATCTGGAGGTGAAAACATCAGCAGCGTGGAGGTAGAAAATATTCTATACTTGCACCCTGCAGTATTGGAGGCATCAGTGGTGGCTAGGCCGGATGAGCGGTGGGGAGAGTCTCCTTGTGCTTTCGTGACATTGAAGCCTGAGGCGGACAAATCCGACGAACGGATCTTAGCAGAGGACATAATGAAGTTTTGCAAGTCCAAGATGCCTGCTTACTGGGTTCCAAAATCAGTGGTATTTGGTCCATTGCCGAAGACAGCGACAGGGAAGATTCAGAAGCATGTGCTACGAGCCAAGGCAAAAGAGTTGGGACCTGTGAAGTTGAGTAAGTTGTAAACTTCATTAGTTGAAAATTAAATTATCAGGTACCAAAATAAGCAGCGCAATTTCTGGTATACAGTGTTACAATGTTATGTGACTTGAACTCGAGTAGAAAAAAGTATGCACGTAATACGGATATATTTAATTATTTTTTAAAATTTTTATATATTTAAAATATTTTTAGAAAATTATATTTTTATTCTCATATTTATATATAAATTGAACACGAGTATCAAATATAAATATTTTTTAAAAAATAAAAATTAATATAATTACGATCTGGTAGAGTGATCGTATTTTGTATGTTTATGATAACTGTTTTAGGCTTGTGCCATTATTCTATAATAAATAATATTTTTCATCAGTTATTTTCCCTTTTCGATCTATAGTCTATCTTGGTTGAAATCTTGTCTATGGGTTATTTTCCATTCTCCAATTATTCCTTATTTTCAGCAAATTTTGCCATTAGTCTTTACACTGAAGCAAATTTCAAACTTTAGTCATTTCAGTTCAATTCATATAAAATTAAGTTCTCTTAATTTAGTGATTTGATCATTTTAGTCTGTTTTGATAATTCTGTTAAATTTGCTCCGTTAATGGCATTTTCATTCGATGAAACATCATATCAAAGAAGTCACTGTCACATAAACAAGATTCTTAAACAAATGCTTAGATCTTATCGTAGGATCATTCTTAACAAATGCCTAACTTTTTTTCCTTAAATGGGTTTGTTTTAGTTCCTGCAGTTTCGCTAATTAGTTTAAATAGGTAAAACTCGATTTGCAGTATCTGTATTATAATTAATAGTGTATTTAGTTTCTTTAATATTGAATTGAGTATTTTCATCATTGCAAACAAAGAAAATTTGTTAAAAGTATTAAGTAAAATTCATCTAACACCGTTAACAATTTTTTTACGTGTTTTAATTTTAAATGTATAAAAATAAAAATATTTAATTTAATAATAGAAAGATTAAAATACATTACTACTGAGATTGTAGAAAAGCTTTTAGTTATTATTATTTTTTTGACAATTCATGTTAATGTACGAAAGAAGAATTTACTAAATATAATAACTTTAAAAAATATTTTTTAAGTCACTAAGTAGTAAAAACCCATAATTACAGCATGTATTGAAAGAGTACATACATATATATATATATTATATCCAAGTTGTTTTGTTCCGATGTAAATGTTGAATTTAATTCAATTGATTCAATCATATTTAAAAAGTAAAATATAATACATTTTAGTTTCAAATCTCAACGTTGGAACCTTGTTGCAGCTTCTTTTGTACAATTTGGAAGTGACAAAACTAAATGCTGGAAGCTACGATTCGATCAAATTCAGCCAACCAAAGCATTCAATATTTGACTCTCGATGTTTTGCCAAGTACAAACGCTGCATCATCAAACTTAAAAGCCTCCAGGCCACTTCCCATGTGCTGAAAGAGCATTTAAAATTGCAAGATTTCATCAACCAAAGCATTCACTATTTGACCCTCAATGTCCGTTCCAAGTACAAATGCATCAATTTCGAAGTCCAGCCAGTTTCCGCATGGACTGCTCATGTCTTTGTCCACAAGTTCATCCACCATACAATCTCCCATGCTTCTCCACCACGAAATCTCCTTGTACACTTCTTCGGCTAGCCACTCATTTCTTCCCAGAATCGTCATCCCTTTCGCCCATGTTCTGCATCCCCCACCGACATACCGCCTGCATCTCGAGTCTAAGCATTCGCTGACTGAATCAAATAGTACTTTTCGTTCTAGCCACGAGTCCCCCCCACCATCGCGTTCAAATCCTCCTCTTTGGCTTTCCAACTGATCAAAAAGATGAGGATCTATGATTTTGTGAGCATGGCCTAAGGCAAAGTCCTTGAACGTTGATTCCACGTTAGACAAAATCTGCTTCACATATTCTAGTTCCCAGTTAACTGAATTCCTGGGATCCATCATAACAACAATATTTTGATTCCTTTTAGCCACAGTTCCAGAAGATATGGAAGAAGCTGAATCCAATAACTCTGTATCGGCTTCTAGTGAGCATAACTTCTTCAAAGAACTTAACCCTGGAACTTCCCGAGCTTGAACAGATGAACAAAGCTTGCTTGCTAAAATTGTATAAGAGATAGAGATTAGTACAGCTAAGAAAATCTTATAACACAGACTTCATGACAAACATAAAGGATAAGCCACTAGCTTTACCTTCTATAATGAAACTATCGGTGCTATCTGAAGAGTTGCAGCTTTCAGTTGAAAATGAAGGTTCGAGGATAGAAACCGGACTAGTTTGCCGAGCATTAAGATGGCTACCACTGCATTCATCCATATCGTCAACCCCCTGAACATGTCATATTAGCATTAATTTTCTGAAATAGTTTTGATGCATTTCATAGCAACACTCACTCATGCTTCAGATAAAAGAATGGTTAACCATTAAAACCCGAAAAGGTGAGACATTCAAGTGGCCAAGTTGCAACTATACAGCGAGAAGCACAAGAAAGAAAACTTGAGTGGGATTTTATAAGAGAATTAAAAAGCCATGTCTTTTACCTGGACCTCATGTTTTAATCTGAGCAGTTGAAGATCAGCAGAGGAAGCACAAGGAGTATTGTACACCAAATCTTGTGAAAATGATGTAGAACTAGAAGCTGATCCCGAATTGAGAGATTTGTGGCAGGATGATTCGACTGCATTACTCAATTCCCTTAGCTTTTTTTCCAAAAGCATATTTAAAGCATCTCCACCAATCACATTATATTCCGAAGAAGACAACTTCATACTCTTGGTGTCAAGCAACAACCTCTTACCCCGATTATCCATGCAAAAGCTGCCATTTTTCTGTGAAATCTGAGCAGAAATTTCCATCGACCGGGTAAGGGGGGCTGTGAATGTGAAGGAGATAACATCCATGCCTTTCTTCTTCCTATCTTCAACCAAGCTGATGTTCCTTTCGG
>JAQSVH010000008.1:13126920-13138552 GCA_029448705.1 Adansonia digitata
ATTTTAACTTTTAGTAATATTAAATATTTTTTATTATTGATGCTCTTTTTTATAAAAACTAATTTTTTTATTATTTTTATTAAGGTTTAGTTTAGTGTTTTGGTTGAAAAAAATTAGTGAAAAAAAAGCGAGTTAAAAATTTTTAAGTATTTGATATTATTATAAAAAAGTGCTTTTAAGGTATTGGAACATTAAAATAAATAGTATGCGTAAAATAGTAAAAGTTTAAAAACGTGAAGATAATAATGTAAATTTAAAAGCCAATTGTCAAACATGTAAAAGGTACATTTTCTTGATTTTATTTTTTGTTTGGGTTATTAAATTATGATTTTAAATATAAAAGTTAAAATTTTTTTACTCGTTTAGTATTGTGTTTGCGGTGAAAAATAATTCTTCACCTTAAAAGTCATGCTAACAACAACGTTAATTGGAGTCTAAAGATTTTATCTAACATCTAACTCGGATTGACAGCTTGACAACTAAACTAATTTATATCATATTGAAAATTCATGCAAATCTTAAAAAAAAAAAATGTTTAAAAAGAGATAAAAGTCTACTACAAGTCCCTATACTATAGTAAATGATGTATTTTAATTTTTATATTATTACATTTAATATTTTAATTCTTGTACTTTTAAAATTGTAGCAAATAAGAAAAAATTATTAACCATTTTAAAAAAATTATTTAAATTTTGATAAAATATTAACGTATCGTGTGACGTAAAATTTTAAATTTTATACAAAATAAGTATGGTTTTAGGGTCGAGTTTGAATTTTTATTTAAAATTTAAAGTTTCACATCACATGAAACGTTAACATATTATTTACATTCAAATAGTTTTTTAATACTATTAACTAATTTTTTTATTTGATATAATTTTAAAAATATAAAAATTAAAATATTCTTTTTATTATTGTATAAAGTCTTACGGTGAGAATTTTACTTTAAAAGGGGATGCCATCCAATTTGTATGCAAATTAGCTTTGCCTACCTACCACCAGGTGAGGTGTTGCAGCTTGAGAAATCTGACCACGACAACATGCTTTTGCATGGGCAGAATCTGTTTTCAAAACATTGTCAAAGGTCGTTGATTAATTTATTGTCGGCATTTTGAAATAGAGAATTAAGGATCGAAGAAATTGCTTATGTAGTTTTTACAGCTTGATTCATTAGTTCAATTTATAAAATAATCAACGATGATTCATTAGTTCTTTATATATATATATATATATATATATATATATAAAGAAGCCTTGTATGTACTGGATTTCAACATCAAATTTGAACTCTGATTTCTAAGAAACTAAATTCGAGTTGACTTCGTATAGTGCACATTATGACATTACTTTTAGAAATTGTCATAGATTTTGAGCCAGCTTTAAGCTCGTATTCATAAAGGTTATTTCTGTTATCCGTTAAAAGGTCAATTTGACTTAAAATATTATTGATAATCTTACTTAAATTCACTCCAGGCATGTGAAATATTGTCAAACTCGCATAAATTTATCCACATTTACTTGATCGTAAAAAAGCACATCAATAATTTTTTTAAAAAAATAAAAATTATATAAATATTAATATAAAAATATTTAAAAATAAAAGGATTCACGTCACGACCTGTTTTGGTCCAAGGGTACCTTTAGGGTTGTCTTACTCCGTAGAAAAATGAAATGAAAAAAATGACATGATTCGGGCTTGGGTTGAAAATATAGGCCAAGTCTTTAACCTGACAACATAGGCCCATAAAAATTCCCCTCGTGAGTCTTGACCATTCATGACCTTTTCTTTTTGGGGTCTTTGAGCTAGGCCCAAAAACAGGTTCTAGAATTAAAGGATCCCGAATTGTAAGTAGACATGTTCTTGAGTTAGGCAGAGTTACTGCCCAAAACATTTTAAAATATATATTTAAGTTTAAATTTGGTTTGGTTTGATATTATAATTCAAATTATTGTTTAAAAATAATTAATATTTATATGTTTTTAATTAAATTTAAATAAAAATTATTTTAATTATTAAATAATAATTTAGATTATTCTAAGCTAACTTCGGACTTGACCCTTGAATAGGTCTAGTTGTAGGGTTTATGGTGTTAGTGTTGATAATGTTTAAGTTTTGATTTAAGATTAATTATTCGAATAAAAAAAATTAAGAGCATTTTATATACAATTCTTTAATCATAATATAAAATTATGTAAGAGTCCATCATTTAATAGTGCAGATTTAATGTAATATTCTTGTGAACTCTACACAATTTTTGGAATTGTGATTGAGTAATTAAATTGCGTTAATGTAATTTTTATGTTTAAAATAAAATTAGTTGTGATAATGGGAGGGAGTTAAACATGGTGAGAAAAATTATAAATTTCATCCCAAACTAAAGGTATAAATGGGCACCCATGGTTCGAAGATACTCGAGTTTAATTTATAAAAACTTTAAATTTAATTTAATAATTATTAAGTTATGTTCGAACTTAAGTAGTTTGTGCTATTGAGCAAGCTGAATTTAATTATTCTAATACTTGATAAAGTAAAATGTATATATATATTTATTTTAACAATCATTGAAAAATCTCATTTTAAACTTAAATTTAATCTTAAGCTCAAATATAAATAATTAAATTTAAAATTAAATATAAAATTTAAATTTATTTTTTTATTACGTAAATAAATCTATTGAAATAGGATTAAATAATCCGATCTTTATTCCTAACTGTAGCAACACGTGCAGAAGGGACACTTCGAGGAAGCCATCCCCTTGGGATAGCCCAACTGCGCTGCACGTTTTCATTGGATCTTAAAATTTTAACATTCCCAGAATCATTTATTAAATACCAGGCTAGCAGAAGGTTTGTCGAAGAAATTATATATATAGGTAGAACTATATACTAACAAGCACGCACGTTTCGACCGCCATTACAGGGTACTTAGATGGAAAAAGAAGAGTGAACAGGCCAATGGTGAACTGAACTTGAGTTGAGTTCAACGGGGAAAGATCTGAAAGTTATTATCCACAAGGGCTATATTTCAATAGTCTAACTAAGAAAAACCCAAATGGCAGAAGCCAAGAATTCCTGGTTTGGGTTCATTTAATAGGTATTTATAAACATAAATTAAGATTTATTACGAGTTTACTTGACTGGTGCAGATTAATACAGATAGAAAAGGTAATTTTGAGATTAGAGAACATATTTTTGAAAGTATTACAGAATTTTCAGATGGCAACCATAATCATGGTGCATAGTATTTTGTCATCATTGTTCACCAATTGTAATGATAAAAAGGACAATCCCCCCCCCCCACACAACTTTTTTAGTAAAAATATTAAATTATAAATTATAAATTTTAAAATTAAATTATTAAATATTATTTTTTAAAAATAATTAATTAAATAAATTAAAATAAATTTGAAATTTGAAAGTCCATAACATTTTCCAACTATAAAAAATATAGAGAAAAAGCCGAGATGATGCCTATAATAAAAAATTTTAAAAAAATCTAAACCCATCCAAACTCAAATTCATTTCATTATTAGAACTCCTTTTACTCTTAATTTGTCTCAAAAAAAAGTCATTTTTCCCTTTTTTTTTTAAAAATATATTTATTTCGACTCAAAGAATACTCGATTTAAGTTTAGATAATTTAATATTTAATTAAAAAAATTCATGGGTCTTATCGAATTTTTTAGTTTGAATACATTTAACATGTATACTAAGTAAATAACAAATTAAGTGCAATTTACACTTGAAAAAAAAACAAAGAAAAAAAAAACCTCAAATTTTGTGTCGTGTTGTGTTAGGTTTTGTGCTTAATTTATTCAAAAACTAAGTAATTAGTTCATTTTGTATCGACTCAAGTTTAAATTTTTATTTTTGTGATTTGGGTTAGCTTGAATAGAAAAATAATATTTTTATTTAAATTTAATTATAAAATATATAAATACTAATATAAAAATATTTTTTAATGTTTTATTGTATTTTAAACAATAATTTCATCAATTAAACCGAGCAACTCTCAAATATGAGCTTAAAATTTAAAATTTTTTTGAATTATAACTTAATTTTTTGACTATATATCTATTTATTTGAATTCATATTTTGGATGAAAAAAGATCATAACTAGTATATGAGTTATATTTAAATTTAGCTTAAAATTATGAACATTATTCCTTGAATTGGAAAAAGAAAAAAAGTTATTTAATGCGACCGAAGTTAACCGAGTTCAAACTATTTTGAATATGTGAATTGAATTCAATCTAATTTTCGAGTTTCTAATTATAAAATTTAAACTTAAATTTGATAATGTTTAATACAATTACATAAATATAATATATATAAAATTAAAATAATACGATAAGATATAAATATATTTTTAAAATTTATCTATTATAAATCATGCACATATCAAAATTATGATAATTATAAAAAAATTTAAATATAATTATAATATAATAAAATATATAAATATATATATATTTATAAATTATCATATCCACCTAAACCGACCCAATTATATCGTATTTCAATATATGACTCAAATTTTTACGCTATCGGAGAAAATAAAAAAAAAAACGTAATTAAACCGAACAAAACAGCGTAGTTGTCGTGTCGGCTATTAAAATATTTCTTCCATGGGAGTCTCTGACAAAATAAAAGGAAAGAAAAAGTAAAATCATGCCTTCAAAAACTTATAACTACAGCTACTGCTAGCTGTCTTTGTCCAAAGACTCAAACCCAAGCGCGTTTCTTTTTCACTACAAAAGCCTTTCGATTTCTTAAACTTCTTTTGATTTGATTTTTTGTTTCAAAAGGAAGAAATTTATGGCTTTGAAGAAGAGCTACAATCTGTTCTTGATCTTCAACTTTTCACTCCTTTTTACTCTTTTGCCTTTCTCTTTGTCTCAGACTGTTGCCGAAGCCCCATCCCCTTCCGCTGCTGATTCTTGTAATGGGATCTTCTTATCTTATGCTTATAGTTCGGGAACAAAGTTGAAACCCACGGATCCCAGTCACCAGCCGTACAGGTTCGAGTCGGTTTTGACGGTGCTGAATAACGGCGACGAGGAGCTTAAATCATGGAAGGTTTTTGTTGGGTTTAAAAACGACGAGTATTTGGTTTCGGCGTCGAATGCGGTTTTGGCTGATGGGACGAGTTTGCCTGCTAATGTTGGAAACGGCACCGTTTTTGCCGGGTATCCGATGAGTGATCTGAAAACGGCGATTGAGACTGCTGGAGATTTGAGTCAGATTCAAGTTCAAGTTAAGCTTGTTGGTACTCAGTTTGGCGTGGCGGCTCCTGATGTGCCGTTGCCTGAAAGTATTCAGCTCGCTAATGATGGGTTCGTTTGTCCTAAACCTTCTCTCCAAGGTAAAAAAAAAACATAATCAATAAAACTTCTTGGGTAAAAGTTGACTTATTTATATATTTTTTTATATTTGATTTTCGTCATGTTCTTTGAATGAGATGTAATATTTGAGTAGATTATTACAAAACATAATTGACAATGGAATTTTTGACCCGAGCATAGATTTTTAATTTCTATTCTTGAGGTAGGATCATAAGCAATGTTACACGGAATTAGGATGAGTGTTGGATACGAGTATATTTAAATATTTTTTTTAAAATTGTTCATGTATTTGAAGGATCCTTATGGTCATATCCTAGTAACATAACTTCAAGATAAATGAAGAGTTAAAGCAACACATATCAAAAGATTATCATATAAAAAGAGTGGAAAGATTTAATTTTAAGGTGTTGTTTTCTTTTTGAAGATGAAATATATGATTTTGGTTGAAGTGAACCATTTGTTTAGAATCTAAAAATTTCTCAATAAAATTTGTAAGCCATGTATCTACGGTCATATGTTGGACTGAATCTCTGATACTAGGATTTTCCTTTTCCTGTAATGAAAATCATCTCTCGTTCTAAGATTTTATTACAGGGTTATCGCTTTATAACGCCATTGCTTTTGGCCATTTAATTATCGATTTCTTAACCACGACCGAACAGAGATGGAAACTCCTTGATCTTGTTTCAAGTTTTTATGATCCTAATTAGGCTCATTGTTGTTGTCTTAATCATAGTTTTGAGCATTAGTTTGGTTGTTCATCGTTTTATTTCGATATGCTTTTCATGTGTTGATGGACATATATTTTGCTTGTTGGTGGTTCTTCCAGGTAAAAACGAGATGCAAGTTTGTTGCACCAAAGACCCGAAGGTCAAAACAAATGTTACGGTAGATGATGAATTCCTGCCTCGGCAAAGTGGTGATCTTACAATCATGTATGACGTGACGAGAACATATGACTCGAACTACTGGGCACAGGTGACCATCTCGAACCATAACCCCCTTGGGCGTCTTGATAATTGGAAATTGAGTTTCGATTGGATGAGGGATGAATTTATCTATACCATGAAAGGGGCGTATCCGTATGTTGTTGATTCAACGGACTGCATATTTGGCTCTCAAGGACAATACTATAGGGATCTAGACTTTGGTAATGTGTTAAACTGCGAGAGGAGGCCAACTATTATTGACCTGCCTCCGACAAAGGCCAATGATACAACCCTGGGGCTGATCCCTAAATGTTGCCGGAATGGTACGATCTTGCCACCGACGATGGACCCTAGCAAGTCAAGTTCAGTGTTCCAGATGCAGGTCTTCAAAATGCCACCGGCTCTCAACCGCTCTGAGCTCTCTCCTCCTCAGAATTGGAAGATCAATGGCACATTGAACCCTGATTACAAATGTGGACCTCCGGTCCGTGTCAGCCCTAGTCAGTTCCCAGACCCTAGTGGCTTGCCATCAAATTCAACTGCTGTTGCCAGCTGGCAGGTGGTTTGCAATATTACGCAGCCCAAGAATGCAAGCCCCAAGTGCTGCGTATCCTTTTCGGCATACTACAACGATTCAGTTGTCCCGTGCAGAACTTGTGCATGCGGGTGCCCCAGCAGCACGGCCCAAACATGTAGTGCAAATGCTCGAGCTGTTCTTGTTCCACCCGAGGCACTTCTTGTTCCATTTGAGAACCGTACTGCTATAACCAAAGCTTGGGCTGATCTAAAACACCTAACAGTCCCAAATCCAATGCCTTGTGGTGACAGTTGCGGGGTCAGCATAAATTGGCATGTGTATTCGGACTTCTCTCGAGGATGGAGTGCTAGGATCACAATATTCAACTGGGACGAAACTGCCTTCCCGGATTGGTTTGCCGCCGTACAAATGGATAAAGCAACCCCCGGATTTCAAAAGATGTACTCCTTCAACGGAAGCGCCTTGGAGTTAAACGGCATCAATAATACGATATTCATGCAAGGTCTTCCGGGATTAAACTATCTCGTGGCAGAAACCGATGGAGCCAACCCAGAGAAAGATCCAAGGGTGCCTGGAAAACAACAGACAATGATCTCATTCACCAAGAAGAGCACCCCCGGCATTAATGTCGGCGCGGGCGACGGATTTCCCACTAAAGTGTTCTTCAATGGCGAGGAATGTGCACTTCCTTCGGCGTTGCCAACAAACAACAGTAATAGAAAGGGATCAGCTGCAGTAATCTCAATCTTCCTAGCAGTTGTTGTGTTCATATTGATCCAACGATAGCTAGAATTTGCCATTACTTGGTTTTCCTAATCTTTTTCTTGCCGTTTCATCTCTTTTGTTCATTTTGTATAAAATAGCTTCAATGGCAGATGGATTTACATTAGGGCAATGGGGGGCAATTGCTCCCACTGATATATATATATTTTTTGGGTATTATGTAATTATTATTATTTTTTGATTATCCAAATGAATTTATTTTATAGATGTTTCTTATTGCAATTGAAAACTAACAAATAAAAATTTTAATTGTTTAACAAAAAATAAATGATAAGCCAAGACCTTATATTGAATGATAAGGTCAATGTAAAAGCCTTTCATAGTTATTTTGTCTGACGTATCTAAAACAACATAAGATGATACAACTATCCAATGGAAAATCAACGGCCAGAACATAGTCAGAAATGAAAAGTTAGGATTTGGTCCATTATTTTTTAATATATATTATAATTATTAATATTTATTTATTAATTATAAAAATTATATTTAATAATAATTAAATAACGTATAAAAGCAAATACCCGGATTTGTGTCTAGAACAATCAAAAGGGTATGCATGCATGACAGTCAATTCTGTGAGTGAAAAAACAATAAACGTAAACAAAAGGGTTTATCTGTAATTAGAGCTAGAGTGGGCAAATTGGGCCAATTCGTTGCATTTAGTATACCTTCTTTCTGGTGTGCGAACCAATAAAAAGACAGCCCCGGTCACAGACGTGGCTAGTCCAGAACAAATGAGCGTTTTCCCATACGCGTTTCAACGGATAGTCCAATCAAAATCCTTCTGTGACGTACTTAAGTCCTCGGCTAGTGACGCGGTCTGTATTTTGTTATATTTAAAATATTATATATTTATATAATTTTATTCGTATTATAAATTTTATGTACATATTTTGTATTGCTCTCGTTGAAATTTGATTTTTTAAATTTTAGTTTGATTTAATAATTTATTTTATTACTTTAAAATATTAAAAAATTAATTTTATATTAATATTTATATATTTTATAATTTAAATAATAATAATTTTTTATTATTAAATAATAATTTAGATTAAAATTTCATAATTTTATATAGTCGTCTAAAGTCTTAACCATGTGAGTAGCTCGAGTAATCATTGAGCTTAAAAATTTAAAATATTTTTTATTTATATTATTTTTATCATATTTTATATTTTATATTTATTTTCTTTTAAATGATTTGCATTAATTAAATTTTATTTAAGACTTAGATTATACAATTAATTTGACTAATAAATAAATTTTAAAATTTAAAATATTTTTTTATTATATTGTATATTATATTTTAATTATTTTCTTTTCAATATTCTAATCACGTCACATCTTCCTGCTCTCCCCGGAACGCAAGCAGTCAAGGAAGGAGGGGCATTTCCACAATTTAGCAAAACTTAATGGGCAAGTAAGCAAAAAAAGGGAAAAACCAATAAAATCAAAACGTGTTTATAAATGAAGCTGCGAAGCCTCATGCCAGAAGTTCGGTGGAGAGTCTGTCTCTGCTCCTTTTTTCCTCCTTTCTCTCTCCTTTAAGTTCTTCGTTTCTTCCTTATTACTTAGGGTTTTTTTTATATAAAATTATCGATATATGTACTTTTTAGGGACTTTTTTTCAATAAATTTACCTAAAATTCACAAATACTTGGATCGAAACTCAAAAGAGGAAAAAAAGTTGCTGTCTTTTTCTCAAACAAATGGAGTCAAATTCATGGAGCTTTCGATTTTCCAATTCTTCTTCTTCCTCTTCGTCAAGGCGTCATCAATCTCGATCTGGTTAGTATTTTTTGTTTCTGTTTGGTTCTCGAGAAAATAAGGAATCATCTCTGGTTAGTATTTTTTTTCCTGTTTGTTTATCGAGAAAATAAGAAATTAAATGATTTTAATATTGCGATCAATTTTGATTTTGTTTGTGTCTAGATCTGTTTCTGGGAGGAGGATATGAAGAAGTCGATGGGGATGAGGATTTCAAGGCGGAGTTTTTGTGTCCGTTTTGCGGTGAGGATTTCGACATTGTTGGCCTTTGTTGTCACATCGATGAGGAACATCCTGTTGAAGTAAAAAATGGGGTACCCTTTTTCCCTATTTCTCATAAAAATATGAAACTTTTTTGGTTTCTATTGATGAAATTTGTGCTTTTCTTAGTGAATTTATTAGAAAAAAAATATGAACTTTGTTTAGGTAGTTTTGGATATTGATGGAGTATTTTTGGAGTTTATAAGTAGACGAAATGTGTATGGAGTGGTTCATAATTGGTAAAAGATTTTGAAGTACGATTTTACTCATGAATTGGTGTTGAAATTGGGGATTTAACTTTAATAAGATTTTTGATAAATTTGTTAACTATGTGTATTTCAATCCTGAATTTTTAATGTTGCTAGAGTTATAAATTTTTTTTTTTCTAGTACAAAAGATATTGCATATGTTCGGTTCGAATAGTAGACCTGTTAGATGCCATCCTTTAAGGGTAACTATATGACCCAATTGAGCTAGACCCTGGGTTCAGAGTTATAGATGTTTGTTGCTTAAATATCTTTTTCATTTCTGGTTTGTAGCGTTCATTTAAAGTAGCTTTTTAAACTGTTTAGCTTTTAAATCAATTGGAATATTGGATAAATTATGCGATTCTTTATGCTTTTATACCTTTTTTATTCTTTTATGCTTTTATCCCTTTTTTCCCCTCCAATCAATTTGTTGTTGGTCTGTTGGACACAACACTGTTTGGGAGTTAAATTCGAATTTTGCTTAATAGGCTTTTGGTTGAATGTTACCTTTTCAGGTGTGCCCAGTTTGTGCAAAGAGGATTGGAATGGATATTGTTAGCCACATTACCATGCAACATGGGAATTTTCTTAAGATATCCTTGTTATGAAAATTTTGACTCTCTGAGCTTTTTTTATTATAGATTGTTTGGTTCTGATGTCAAGACCGGTTTAATAATATCTGTCTACTTTAAGGAGGCTAAACGCTTAAATCTGCTTTCATCTTCACCATGGTGCTTAACTATGTTCGCCATGGTGTGGCAATGCATGTGAAACGTAAATATGTAACGGATTTCATTAGCGGTATAAGCATTTTTTTTCAATTTTTCTACAATGATATATATTTCTGCCCAGTCACCAAGCTTATATTTTGTTGTCCCGGTAAAAAGCCTTTTCTTTTTTCACAGTTTGCTGTTGTATTTGTAAGTTTAAATTTCTATAGTTTGTTTGTGAGTAAGCATGTCATGATTAGTGGTTCAGGTTATTCCTTGACTGGATTTTACGTGCAACGCAAGCGAAGATTGCGCAAGGGTGGATCCAATTTGACTTTTTCTATGTTGAGAAAAGAACTGCTGGACAGAAACTTGCATGCCCTTCTTGGGGGATCTTCATACGTCCTTTCTTCCTCCAGTGTTGAAGCCGATCCATTATTGTCATCATTTATGTTTAGTCCACCCACAGGCGATGAGCCTTTAAGCTTGGAGCCTCTTTCTATTGCTGAATCAAGCGCAGACAAGGAAAAGCACGATCAAGAGTTTCTAGAAAGGTAAAACTGCCGATGTCATTTATTATTGTGATATTAGTCCTTTGTTTTGTTGTCTGGTGGCCAAAAATTGACAGGGCTGCTGGTAGTCCACGATGCCCTTTGATTTAATGAACAACTTTGAGCAAGTCACCAAGTTAGGAAATGTTGAGGCTGAGGCAGAAATTATTTGGTTTTGATTGTTGGCCTTGCTTGTCAGTAGGTAGATGCCTTTTGATCATAGTGGCAATTACAATCTAAGAAGGTTGTTGTATGCTATTTTGCTCCGATTCTTCAGTTTTTTTGAAGTGCCCGTGTCCGACACATATCCTAACATGGGTATGGGGATATGACTCTTGTAGGACCCTTCAAATACATTGAAAACTTTGAAAAAATTGAATCTGCCCTTGTAAGGCACATACTTATGTTCGGCACTCACACCGGAGTCTGAGTAACTTAGGTTGCATGTAATGTACATATTTTACCCTTGTTGGAAAGGGCAATGAAAGCAATCAGTGCTGCCGA
>JAQSVH010000008.1:13183064-13195163 GCA_029448705.1 Adansonia digitata
AGAAAAAGAAGTAACAATAAAAGGTCATTGATTATGAAAAACAGTGTCTTAAACTTTATTAAGGCTACTAAAATGTTAAATTCAATAATATGCCAATCATCGGGAAAGAATTTCCACAGAAACAGAGAGCAAGTATTATGCTGACCTTAAAAGCATGGCGTAAAGGATTACGTTCCTTTACTTCAGCGGCTAATGATACCCGGCCCTTGCCGTTACCATCCGAGGCAGGTAATACATCAAAAACAATTATATCTAAAGGTTTGGTATCAAAAGGATCTCCAGCAAGGCCAAGAATCCAGGTTTCAGTACAGCCCACACCTGTATATAATCATTAGGCATGTATACAGAAAAGCATGGGTCAATCCAATAAGCTCAAATGAGAAAATACCGAAAATGATAGCAAAGGATTTCCATTTTATTAACCAACCAGAGAATTATTGTCCATATGGCAAGATTAAGGTACAACAGATCCGAACATTATAGAAAGCTAAGATAGAACAATGCCAATGCTCTCAAGCATAAGAATAAATATATTGGCAATCATTAACCCATCTTCAAAACCCTCTTCCCAAATCCAAATCTTATTTTAGTTTAATCCATCTCACCCATTAACCAACAGTCGGAGATTACTATACATAGTCTACCTCACTAAGCACAGCTGACCAAATGATATCTCTTGCTGAAGCTAAAAAGATGCATACTGGCTTTTCCCTCCTACCCAAGAATATTTAGACAGTGAAGGGAGGCAACTAGTTCTTGCTGCAGCACATGCACGAGCGACATAGGTTCTGAAACAAGTGCATCTTAAGTGGAATATAAACCAAGATTCCAGAGATGAGATCGCACCACCTTTTGCCAGTTGTCATTACAGCAATTGAACCAATGACATGCACAGCATCTATTAGAGTCATCATTCTTGGCAAATTTCGATAGATGCTTTACCATTACATAGTCTTCCTTTAGCTTAGGGCCATACTCTGGAGAAAATGACTAGTTTGAAACCTCCAAAAACTTACAAATCTACAAACAAACAATAAAAGAGGGAAATAGAGCACCAAATCTCAAGACATTATACACATGTCACATACTTGTTAGCGACCACATTCCAAAGTTTTCAGTTTTGGCACTTTAATTAAGAACTCTGACTGCAACTACGTAAGCCTTTCAATTTATCATCTGACAAAAGGAAAGCTAAGTTGAATTTGGCAATCTATTATCAACACAAATACATTAGCGGATTACAAATTTATTCTCTAGGATAGTAGAGTCTATTAAAGGAAGGTGCTATACCTACGAAGATGAATGTCAATGAACAAAAAAAAATGATTGACACAGACTCATCACGATATCACCATGTCTAGGAAAGCATGCCTCTCGAGAGTTAACAATATCCATATTCCCAAGAAAGTGGTTCAAATATTTTTGCATTGCAACCTTCGCTGTGTCTGACATAGAAGACTGCCTTCTCAATGCCGGTCTAAAAACTTGAATTGCAGCACTTGACGGAACATCTCTGAGTAGACAAAAGAGGACTCACTCATAAGCACAGGGAGATAAAATTTTCTTTTCCTTTTCTTTGGAAAATTCGCAATAAAAACAATCACCTGTTTTTCGCACTTTGATCATGATGTATAGGAAAAGCATCATCATCCGGTTCATCATCATCTTGCAGAACGTCGCATGATCTCCTATTCCTAGATTTTGAAGCCATTCTTTAACCTTTAATATAATAATATTCATTGTGAAAACCACATCATAATCCTAAACCTTTCCGAAGCAAACAGTTATTGATAAACAAAAACAACTTCAAATTTTACAGCAAAAACATTGTCGTTTTATCTACACAGACAGACCTGTTCTTGCTTCTCGTGAATTTCTTCAATAAACAATCGTTTCTTCAAAGCAAAGTGTAAGTAAAAAAGGTGTTAAGCTTTCTTCAATAACCGCCACTTAAACAGAAATTAATCGAAGAAGAAAGTTAAGATCGAAAGACAATAATTCGAACTTTAAACAATCAAAGTAATTTTTTAGAAAGGATTTGATCAAAAACTTGCTTGTTTGTATTGAAATCCGATGGTGTAAGATAAAAGAATGGGGCTGCTAGCGCCGGCGTCGGGTCTAGAGACGGAAACTATGGTAGCTTTAGGTAACTCGTCGAAAATCCGAGTTAACTCAGTGGCCATACCTGGAGCGAACGAGAAGAATGATGAGACCATCGACGGTAAAGGCTCCGACTGCATCTGGTAGTACCGGAGACCACCTCCGGACACCAACTGCTCCGATGCCATTGTTTTTTTTCCCACTTTTAATTGATTGATGAATTAAAGCTCCGAGAATTTCTTTTGCTGTTTTACCTTTTTCCAGTTTTGGATTCGATCTGATAAATTAAAGATCGAATATGTGGGAACGATGGTGATCCAGAGCCTTTAAGAATTAGAGAAAGAAGGGAGACAGAGAGTTATTTTCACTGGGCTTCGCATTTTTAATTTTTTTGAATGCCATTTTTTTGAATTTTTTTTTCTCCTTTTGATTGGAATATAAATAAATTAAAGTGTACGAAAACGGCGTCAGATCTGCATAGTACTTACTGCGTTCTGGATTGGTCCGAACTTTAAGACACCGAAATAATGAAGCATCTTTTAATGGATGTTACTTAAAATTAATTAATATAAAAACATATTATTTATAATATTATTATTATTATTATAAATTTTAAACTGTACTTCAGTTGATAAATAAAATTAGAATAATAAACGAATAAATTATTTTTATTAGTAAAATGACACAAATTCAATTGATATATTTATCTTCAAATTAAAATAAATTTAAAAAATTTAAAATTTAAAAATATTTATATCTTATTTATTTTTATTAAAAATGATTTTAAAAATTATTATCCCTCAATTGTTACTTATTAGGCATAACAGTACTTGGACTTTAAAATCAAAATCAATGAAATGAAATACAAACAATAGTCTTCAAATTTGAATGCATATTTTATATTTCCATAAATTTTAATATATTAAAAAATTTATCTCGTTTTTTTGATTATTTTTATATCATATTTTTATAAACATTTTTATATTACCATATCAACTAAAATACAAAACATTATATAAAATTATAAATACGATACATTACAAAATCATAGCACATTCATCACAATTGTACAATAGACTATCAAGTAATAACTGAAAACTGAGTTTCTGCAAGCAAAACTCCTAGAGTTAAAAACAGAAAAGCATTGACATACACAGTTTTAGTGGTCTCCTTCATTATTTCATTCACTTCTTTGCCTTCTTAACAACTCCCCTGCAGATATTATTTAAAAAAAAAAATCAAAATCTGGACCCTTTGTAACAGATAAAATAAGAATACAGTAATATATATTATCATCTATGTTACTCGGATTTAAGTATGAGTGTCAAATACGAGTCCGACATCCGACACAGGTATGATCATTTTTTTTTTAAAATTTTTTCTATGTATTTGGAAAGTCTTGGAATGTCATCCCGTACTCATATCCGAAAATGTATGAGACATGAGTACTTCAAGAAAATAAATAGTAGAAGCAATGTAAATTATCATATGCTTCTTACTCAGCCTGTTGGGGTGCAGCTGCAGGTGCTGCCTTCTCGCCAGGTCCCTGCAACGGTTAAAAAAACCAATATTCAGTCACAAATAAATCAACTAGAGGAAGCATCCAAAACAAAATCCAGAAAAAAGAAATACATATATACATATATATATGTAGCCTAGTCAATCTTCTAGACATGGTGAGAAAATCATGCAATTTTCTAGAGAAGCAGTGACTGACGACATCAAATATGTTTAAACGGACTTCGTGATGTGCATTCAAAACAAGGATATGTTCAATTTTTTTTCAAAGTTTTTTTCATATATTGTAGGATCATACCCTCATACCTCTGTTTGAATGTGTCGAACATAAATGTCAGAAATTGATGCTTTGAGGAAAATAAAAAAATCAGTGTAACACAGAGTGAAAGCTGGTCATGTTTGAATAAGAATGCTCACTCGCAAATGTTCAATTGAAAACAGGAAAAACAACCAAACGAATACCATATTGAACTTCAGATATTCAGAAACCATGATTCATTCTCCCATCATAATATCAATATGTGAATCAAAACTGATGTTTAAACCACCTGTGCAAGGCGTTCCTCCCTTCGGGCAATCTTTCTCTCCCGGCTTGCCTTGTTCTTAGCTCGCTTGGCCTCAAACTGGTCGGATAGCGTCTTCTCTCTAGCCTTCTCAGCCTTTGTTTTGTGGATACTTTCCATCAAGACACGCTTGTTCTTAAACACGTTACCCTTGACCTTCATGTACATGTCATGATACATATGCTTGTCAATCTTCTTGGATTCCCTGTACTTACGAAGCAAACGCCTCAGTACACGCATTCTCCTCATCCAAAGGACCTTAGTTGGCAATCTTGCCTCCCGAGTACCCTTCCTCTTACCTGAAAGTATTTAAAAGACGATCATGTGTTGCTTACAGCAAACTTTGACAACACACTAAAATACAGGCTTCCGAATTTTTGGGTTAATCATACCATATCCTGAGTGTCGACCCTTTCTCTTGGCCTCCTTCATTCTGCGTGCACGAGAACGAGAGTGAATCTTCGTAGGCTTTCGGATGATGAAACCATCCTTCACAAGTTTCCTAACGTTCTGCCCTGCAAACAGTGATCACATCATTAACATACAAACTGGTTAACGGCTTGATTCAAAAATAACAGAATAAAATATCAAGAAGCTGCACAACAGGGCGAGGACACCATCCAAAATCTTATCAAGATCTATTTTGGTCCGACTTTATTTTCTTTGAAAAACCAGTATCCGACAAATATTCAAACATAAGTATGAGAATATGACTTTCCAAAAACCCTCCAAATACATTAAAAAAAAACATATAAAAAATTAAACATACACGTTTTAGGCACATACCATATGCAACACTCACACCCGAATCCAACATGGATCAAGATTCAGTTGAAGATTCATTGGAACAAAAATAAACTAAACTCCTACAACTAAAATAAAGTAGTACAGAGCTGGTTTTTTTTTTTTTTTTTCCTTTTAAAACTAAATTTCAGGAAGCAACAATTATAAAACCTTGTTAGGTATTTACTGGCTAGGAATAACTAGAAATTCATATCCTAAATCTATCATTTCCTTTTCCTATGTTGTTTATTCTGAAGAACCAAACAAACCTTATACAAACAAAGACGAACAATAACAGCAATGATCTCTACGATCTATGAACTACAGGATATTTGGATTAACAGATAGAAATGAATTGAATAACGAAAATAAAGTTGAGAGACAGAGAGAGGGAAGCAACTTACTGGAATTGGCCATGGAGATTTCATTGATTTCATTAGGGTCGAGCCAAACCTTTCCACGGCCGCACTTGAGGACGCTAGCGGCAAGCCGCTTCTGTAGCTTCAAAGACACCATCGTTGTTGTCTTTCCTTTCTCGTCTCCCTCTCTCTTTCGTCTTTCTCCCTGTGAGTGGAAAATTCGAGTGTTTTTCCCGAACAAAAGCGGTGGCGGCGGCTTTTATAACGATTACGAAAATTCTTTTAGGGTTGGGGTTCTGGATCTTGAAATAATTAAATGGGGTTGGGCAAGTTTCTTAGTTACTGGGCTTAATCTCGATTCTGCCCAAATACTTTGCTGGGCTTAATTTCAGCCGAACGCCCCTCAATTCGTTGTATGGATTTTCACAGTCCTCGAAAGCTACATCCAATAATATTAAACACGATAAAAAATAATTATAATAAAAATAAAATAATTATAATATAATAAATATAAAATAGTTTAAAAATAATAATTAATATTTTTTATTTTATTAAGAATATCAGTATGCGATGCATATTTGGATATATATATATGAATTATAATTTTTTAAATACATGAAAATTTTAAAAATATTGGATATATTATATCGGAAATATATGTTTATTTAAAACTTACTCTCGAATCCAAGCAATATAATATGTACGTGTGTGTATATATATATATATATAAGGCGGAATGGCTCAATCTATAATATGACAATATGCTGTAACTTGAAAAAGTTTTTTGACTTAACAATATTAAATACGAATATATAAATATATTATTATAAAAATATAATCAAAACACAAAAATGCGAATGTTTAAAATATAAAATATGTTAAATACGATTATAACTTGATAAAATATATGAAAATGATATAGATAATCGGATCGCCAAATCTACAAAAATGTCATCCATAATTTCCATTAATTCCCCGGACTTAGACAGAAACAATTGTGTTTTTTTTTTTTTTATCAGTGTAAGCGCCGGCGGTTAACGGCAAGGGGGAGGGCTTTGGAAACCGAGGTAAGCAACTTTAGCATTAGTACAGTTGGAACTGAACGGCAGGTTGTCGTTGGGAGCACCGGCATATTGCAAGTTGACGTTGTTTATGTAAATGCCTTGGCAAGGATTTGATGCGCTGCAAAGCAGCTCGACGGCAACTTTGCTTGTTGAAGTTCCCCTGATGTTTACGTAGTGAACGTCGCTGATGCGTACCTTCGATGGCTTCAGGAAACAAAGCACAAACCTTAGTTTAGTCACTGCTTAAGTTTAGAGCCAGGGATTTAAAATGTACTAAAAAAAATAGAAGTATTATTGGTTCGATTTAATTCGGTTCAACTTTTTTGAATAAAATTATAATTATAGGTTCAAAACTTATTATATAATATAATATTTTTTAAAAAAAAATTAAAGTGAGTAAATCCAGATTTTTGTTTTTGGGTTTTCTGACTGAAAATTTATCTATTTAATTGATTTTTTTATCAATTCTCTAAATTTTCTCCTATAATATACACCAAAATGAACCAAATACTGGTTCTTAGTTCAATCGATTCAATCTAACTTTTTTATTGTTTTAATATTTATCAATAGTATTTTTTAAGTTTTTTCAATAATTTAATTTTACATTATAATAAATTAAAAATTAATTACATTATAGAATTCAATTTAATTTGGATAATTGCAATTTTTTAATGAATAAATCAAAAATCAAACTAAATATATTTAATTATTACCCAAATCAAAATCAATAAAAACCAAACTAAGCGCTACAATTCGAATCAATTTTTAATTTTTTTGATTTTTTTTCTCAACCCTAGTCACGGACATGTTTGCAATTGAGTAGCATTTAACGTAATTACCAAACCTTAAAATAATAACTGTAATGTAGTATTTGCGATCATTATTTAAATCACTTTAAAATCGATGGGAATTTGTAAAAATATGTATCATGAGAGAAAGAAAAGTTTAACCTGACTGAATTTCTTGTTTCCATATTCTTGATTGATGATGATGGGGTTCCGAACTCGAGTCATGATCAGGTCTTGAAAAACTATGCCCGAAGCTTTGCTTGGGGATTCAGTTTTGTAAGTTTTGATTCGAACTCCGTTGTCAGTGTCGGTTAGTGAGCAGTTCTTGACGACGATCCGGCTTACATCTGCCTCATCGTCGTAGTGGCCAAGGCTACCGATACTGTTTAACAAACATGAACAGGGAGAAATTTTAACGACTGCTTAATTAAAGAATATGAATGCTCGAGCCATAAAATTACCTGGAACGCGGATCCGCTCGGTACGAAGAATGAGAATCGAAATATGAATCATTACTTTCTTAGAATGTGATTCAATAAAAATAATCATAGTCGATTCACTTTGTAAGCATGAAATACGATTAATTGAAATTTAAAATATTTTTAAACATATAAAAATGTGTGGGCATATATATATATATATATGTTTTTAGCAAAATGTGTATTTAATTAACAAAATGATTAGATTAATCCAACTTTTAAATGATATATAGATTTTGTATTAATTGTTTTAGCAACCTAAAATTGTTACGATAATAACATATTCGTAAAGGTATTTAGAGTCTAGACTACGGATTAAGGAAAAAAATTTTCCCTTACTCAAAACTTTCTTAGACTGATTTAAAAACCTATTCCATTATTTAAAAAATATTATATAATTAAATTTAAATAAAAATAATTTTTTATTAATTAAATAATAATTCGATCTGGTTGGTACAAATTTCAAAGTCCTATCCAACCCAACCTAAAATAGGTCAGACTGAGTAGCTTGCTTAGCTCATGAGTAGGTATTTATCGAATTGAATTATTAATCATCTACAATTGAAATTGTGTGACCGTAATTAGAAAATCGCGGAGATAATGGTTTCCAAAAATATAAGTTCGAGCTTGTTAACTGTTTGAATAGGAAAAAGAGAAGCATATACCTAAAGCCGTGTCCAGGGCCACAAATAACTTTGTTGATGCTGATGTTGGTGGATCCTTGGATCATAGAGACGCAATCATCACCAGTGGCAATGACAGTTTTGGATATCTTGACTAGGTTTGATTTGCTAATGTGAATGCCATCAGTATTGGGGCTATCCCCAGGGGCTTGCAAATTAAGGTTGAAAATCCTGATATTTTGGCTCATGCTGATCATGACGTGGAACCCTTTGGGGTCAATGGATTTTATGCCACGGATGATTGCATCGTTTACCCTGATGAACTTCAAATTCTGCAATTGTATAACCAGCAATTTAATAGATCTATCGTCTTAGGATTTACAGCTTTTAACTTACATTCAAGCAGCTTATAATAGAGCCATCGTCTTCAAATGACGTCAGCAAAATCTAAATCAGAAACAAAAAAAGTTGATTGCCAAGGTGGTGATTTTTAAGCTTACAGCAGGCAAACGGACGCAGTTAGACTTCTTGGCACAGTCATTGAACTTCCAAACATCAGCACCTTGGCCATGGAAAGTACCATGTCCGGTAAGAATCAAGCCGTCAATGGCCTGGAAAGTGATCCAATCTGTATCATCAGCACCACCTCCGTAGTATGAAATATCGGATTGTGCTTTAACCATTCCATTAGCTTTAATAATTATTGGAGATGGATTGAAACAGGGTCCTGCAAATATGACAGGTCCTATCAAGAAGTTCCCATCAGGGATCACCATCATAGCATTTCCATGGAAATTGCATGCTGCCTTGAAAGTCCTGATAAAATTCTGCACCAAAAATAACAAATTAAATAAACCATATTGTTTAGTTTCATTGTTCCAACGATATTTCATTTTTTTTTCTTCTTTGAAATATTCATGTGTAACATTTGTCATATTTTCAAATATAAGTACAGGGACATGAGTCATATAACCCTCCAAAGAGGCAAAAATCTTCCAAATACGTTAGTACGTTAAAAAAAATCAAACAAAAGAAACCCATAATTTGCATAAACAAATGGAAGAAGAGCTTCAAAGGTTTAAAAAACCGTACAATTGAGCTATCAGTCTTTCCATCAGCTTTTGCACCATAATCTAACACATTAAATGTTTTGACATCAAAGCCTACTTTGCCTTTATCGGCATCCATAGCTTTAGCTAAAGCCTCTGCTGGATTTAATGGACCCTTGGCTTCGCAACCATGAAAAACTAAGCACAAGAGAAGAAGAGTGCTGCTTATTCGAGCTATCATGGCGGAAGCCATTGCCTGCAACCCTTCAAACCAGCTGAGCTACAAATAAAAAAGGGCTTTAAATTTAATCAACGAGATTGGTTTCAAGCAAGCCTTGTTTCCTAGCATCCTTATTTATAATGTTTTTAGACCTTTAAAACAAGATCAAACTCTTACAGCTAATGTCAATCTGTTTGAAGGACTAAATTGTTGGAAGAATTTGGTTTTTATAGTTTCAAGTTTGGTTGATTTCGTTCCTAAATATATAATGTCTCTCCTTTGCAGCTCCTTCCAAATTGGTCATAAATTGTATAGTTTTTATTTCAAACCAGAAATCTATTTTACCTATATTAAACCAACCACTAACAAAACACTAGAAGTCTTTTGATGATTCAAGATTAAGAATGACACATTAATTTAATTCAATCAACATTAACAAATACTATGAATGGTTTAGAAAGATTGATAATTGTTCAAACTGTTTTTTTACAACAAAGGTTTCAACATAGACTTATTCTAGATCGGATCAAGCTCGAAAGTTCATATTACTGTTTAATATAATATTAAATAATTATTTTTATATTAATATTTATAATTAAATTAAGTTCAGCCAAACTAGCGTGTATCATAAAAATCTTTTACAAGTTGGGTCAAGTGGGCACCCTAATTGATAAGCAGGTCTGTAATAGCCTAAAGTATAATTGAAAAAATTATAAATGCCTAAAATTTGAACCCTAATACTATCTTTTAAGAATAATGCATAGACTAACTGGACGAAGCCGTTAAACCCTAATTTGTTCAAACTATGTTTTTTACTTGATATGAAATTGAACCATGTCATAAGTCAGTTTTGCGGCAATTGATGGAACCATTCTTGATTGAATGTTTGCAAACTTTCTTTATGGTTCCAAATTTCTTGGATGTACAAAAGGACATTCTTAACCTAATTTTTAATCGAAGTTCCAATTTGTCCAACTGATCTCTATCTTAAAGAAAAGCTCATAGTCACAACCTTTGATCCTACATTTCCTTCTTTTTTTGAGGAAACCCCAAAATCTAAAGTCTCAAGCGTTTTTCTTTCTCCTTTGAGATGGAGAGTAAAGACCAATAAAACAATTAATATGTTTTGAAAAAAAAAAAGGAAATTAGGTTTTAAATAGTTTAAAATTTTAAAAGAAAAAAGTTAAGTAGTTTTTTTTCTAATGGATAATTATTTTTTAAAATATAAAAGGATATGCTGTTGGTTTTAACTTTTAAGGGAATATAGTTACCCTTTAAAGTAAAAAGATATAATTTATACTTTTTATAATATATATTATTATTAAAGTTGATATAACGAAATAGCTAAACTTTGATTAAATAAACCTAATTATAAAAATAAACTAAGATAAATATATATATATATAATTTCCACTTGTCATTCACACATTACCTACTTAATTTTTTTTTTCTTTTTTAAAAGGTACATGTTTGTAATTAGAGTATTTTCATTTGATTTTTTTTTTTGTTTGTAATTACCTTATTGTGTTATTTGGGTAAAAAAAAGTGATAGATTAAAAAAAATTTGCTTATAGTCAATCTCTCATGTTCAAAAATGTCCCCTTCGAGAGGTGAAATGAAACCAATGGAATGTACCAGATAAAGGATCAAAGAAAGCACCACGGATGCAGTAATTGATTCCAAATAAAGCACCAAAGCAGCATTTTACATAGCTATAGCCATATATATATATATATATCTCAAAGATCAAGAAAGATACAAATTTGGAGAAAGCACCAAAACCAGTCGCTGCTATGGAAGCAGGGCTTTTATTCTCCCATCCTTGTTGTAAACCCTACTTGTAAAGATAAAGACGTTAATAAAGCTAATAATAAGCCGGACGAAGTGGCTTATCATTGCTTCTAACAAAGGACTCTTTTGCACCAGAAACTTGAGGGCTCTCGACAATAATTCGTCCACCATAATTTTGATGCCGAGATGTTCCATAGTAATTGCTGACAGGTTCTTTCGTCACTGTAAAAGTTTGGGGTCCCTCGGAAACACTTCCTCCACCATGATACTGATGCTGAGAAGATGTTCCTTGCTAATTGGTGACGGGCTCTTTAATCACTGTATAAACTTGGGGTACTTGGCAAACATAAGACAGTTGATGCTGATAGTAAAAATATTGGTAATGACTTTGATGTCGTACCTGTCGTGGCTGTGGAGGAGAACAATGAAGTTTCGGACTCTGATTCGAGTTCAACATTCTTGTCGTCCGCCCATAGCACTCGTCTATCAGCGCAAAACCTTCTAATCCGACCTTCTTAAGTTGCTGCTGATCTCTCTGAGAGGCCATTGACAAGGTACTTTTGCTCAATTTTATGTTTAAGTAAACTTGGTTTTTGTGTCTGTTTGCTTGGCAAAATGGTTAAAGGGCCAAACCCCATCTTATAGAGAAGCTAAGTGATGAGCTGAACTGAACCTTCCTAGTAAACTTTGGAATAATTTTAGAACAATATGAAAACAAATGTTTTCTTCGAATATGATAAGAAAAATGGGAAGCCGGTTTCC
>JAQSVH010000008.1:13262688-13272759 GCA_029448705.1 Adansonia digitata
CACATCGAAATGCCAGTCCTTACATTTTCTCATAACGTACATGGACTTTTAACCAAGCCAATGAACCTAACTGATGATCCGCGGGACCTATACGAGGACATGTACCCAATGCATCCAATAAGAAGTTGCCCTATTGGAGGATTATACACATAAGCTTCCCTATGTTCTATTAGGAATACTATTGAAAGTTAGTGGTATACTGGCAGTTCGATCGGGTAATCAGGATTCAATCACTGACAGTCTCAAATATCGAAAAACGAAGTTTTTGATACTAATCAAATAGCAGTGGAAAATGGATACTGAAAATTAATCCATGATAAATATATCAGATTAAGTTTTTTTTTACCAGGTCTGAAACATATTGGAAACTTCTGGTTTGCTTTCCATCCCCATAGACAGTCAATGGCTCTTTCCTTAATGCTTGGGCCACGAAATTGCTGACAACACGGCCATCATCGATGCACATTCGTGGTCCGTAAGTGTTGAAAATCCGAGCAATCCGAACCTAATGAAATAAATAGTTTGACAGATTATTGTGTTTCTCTCTACCATGATTTAAATTGTGATTGTATATGTGATTTCGGTTATATTATATTTATTGCAGTCGTAGATGTAGTAAATATTAATACAGTCGATCGCAATAAATATTCACTGTGACTATCAACTGTAAAAAGCTCCGACCAAATTATAACCATAACATCGGTCACGCTTCCTACTATACAATATTTATATATTGAAAGCGAGAAGATTGAAAACGAAAGATGAAATGCAGGCAAATATGAGAGGTACAAACCTCAATGCCAAGGCCTCTATGATAGTCCATGGTCAAGGTCTCCGCAGTTCGTTTGCCCTCATCGTAGCAGCTCCTTACACCTGCCGGCGCAACAAAACGTGTTAATAAAGCATTCACAAGAAAAACAAATGGTCCGATCAATATGACTCCTTCGTTAAACAGTAATATCAATTCATAAATATAGAGCCCAATTGAGTTTCTTATGGTACGCTAATATGAGTTCATGTAGATAGAGGTAGCAATTGGACTGTTTGAGTCTTTTTGGGACATGTCATTTTGGGTTGAAAAATATTTTTGGTTATTGAGCTTACGTGATTTTATGTTTGAATCATTTCGGATCTAAATATTTTGATTTTGACACTAAAATTATTTAACTTTAAATTAGATAAATTTGAATTGGAGCGAGATAAATAGATTTTTTGAATTTGGATTAACTCTATGATTAAGGTGTTAGCTCATTACCATGAGTGAAAGGAAAAGAGTGAGTAACATGCTATATAAAGCAATGAAAAGACAAGATCGATAGTCGAATCAATCAAATCTTTAATTTTTTATTTAATTAATCAGTTTAATTATAAGAAACTAAAAAGTTTACCAATTTTCAACCACCAAACTGACTAATTAATCTGATCCTATATGATTTTTTAAATATTAATACATAAGAGAATAAAATAAAAGCTCGAAATTTAAGTCAACAAATTCACGTAAAAATTTATAAGAGGTGACATCAAACAAATCTTGAATTCAAATCCAGCATCTTGAGTTCCTTACCCTATCTGGAGTTGCACTATATATATATATATATATATGTATAAATTAAACAGCAAATGAACTAACCAATGGGATTGACATTGCCCCAATAGGTCTCAACCTGGGGGTGCTGCAAAGGATCACCATAGACCTCACTAGTGCTTGTTAGCAAGAAACGGGCACCAACTCTTTTTGCGAGCCCTAACATGTTCAATGTTCCCACCACATTGGTCTTGTGGATCCATACCATAAACTCCAATCAAATCAAGGATCCCCAAATGTTACCACAAAAAGAGAAAAAGAAAATTGCAGAGATATGTCATGTCAAATGACGAAATTAACAAATAAAAAAATCGGTTTATGAGCCAACAAAAGAAGTTTACTTTCAATAAAAAAACAAACTCGGCTAAAATTTGTTATTAATTTCTATAATAATTAAATCGGATGAGTGTTAGATTCGATATTATATATATTTATATATATTAATATATATTTTAAAAAAATAAAAATAAAAATAATTAAATTTATTTATAGGTTGGACCATAACTTAGATTCTATCAAATCTTGACTAAAGCAAAAATACTCTAAAACAAATATATATTATTAATAAACTATAATTCAAGTCTCCTACAGCTTAGATTTATTTCAAATTTTTTATTTAAATTTAAATTTGAATTTGATCTAGCTTAATAATCTATTTTACTATCAAAATATTCAAAAATAATTAAAATAAAAATATATATATTTTATTAATAAATAATAATTTTAATTAAATTTAAATTAAACTTATAAAAATCATATTCAAAGTCCGATCATACGAGTGGGGCTCGGCCTAGAAGCAACATGGATTAAGTTTATGTCGATAGTTAATATGTTTTCTTTTTCTTAAATCTTTTATGCAACGAAATTAATCAACTGAAGAAAAAAAAAAATTGGAAGAAAAGGATATAATGGTCTTGACAGGATTGAACTTGTAATGAACAGGGGAAGCAGGGCAAGCCAAGTGATAGATCTGATCAACTTCCAACAGGATCGGTTCGACAACATCGTGCCTGATGAGCTCAAACCTCGGATTTCCGAAATGATGCATCAGATTCTCTTTCCTCCCTGTGAAGAAGTTATCGACAACGATCACGCTGTCACCCCTTCCGATCAGCCGGTCGACGAGATGGCTCCCGACGAACCCTGCCCCTCCGGTCACGACGATCCTCAAGCTCTTCTTTTTCAATCCCAATGGCACCTTGCCAGCGACGTTCGTGCGTCGTAATAAAGCTTCCGGGTAGGCTTCGTAGAGGACCCTCCGAGTCACGTGGCTGGATTCGGATGCCAAAACGCGGCCTGAATCTGAAATTATACTACCGTGACTCGGTTCTTGCGACGATAGTGATGATGATGATGATACAGCGAACTTGTTGAAAAACAGAGCAGCAATGACAATTCCGACAAGAACAAAGACGAAACGCTGCTTCTGAACCATGTAACGAAATGGGGTTGTCCACTTCCCGACAGGGATCAAAGTTTTTTCTCGAGAACTGAGAGTTGGTGACTCTTCTGAGCTTGTTTGGTTCCAATGAATCAGTTCCGACGCCATTTTTGCTGACGGGGGGAGTAATTGAAGAAAAACGAGAACTGAGTTTAAATTAAATTTGTCTCAGAAGAGCAAACGATCTGAGCTGAGAGAAGCTTTTGATTTTGTAATAATTTTGAATGTGTCCAAAGTGAGAAACGAGATTTATGAGGAAAAGAGGAGGATCCGTAGGGTTCATGCATGAAATTGTGCTGTTTAATCGCTCTAAGGCTTATTGGTCGCTGCAGCTTTACGAATTTTTAAGGTATTTTACGCAAGTTTGCTTAGTTATATGCCATTACTTTTGTTTCGCAATTACATTACTGTCATTACCAAATACCAATGTTTTTCATCATCACGAGATTGAATCCGCTACTTAATTAGTTGGTATAGCTCTCAATTTAAATTTTTATGAAATTAAATTCGATATAAATTTAAATTTAAATTTAAATTTTTTTTATTTTTTGTATAAATTTAAATATAAAAAATATATAAATATTAATAAAATGAATTTACAAGTCAAACCCAAATTTGAAAAAATTCAACCCATGATCCAGGCAAGCCATGAACATGTCTTGTTAAGATATACATATATATATATATATTTATATATATATAAAGGAAGAGTATTTTCTCTGTTGACTTTTAGATGAAAATTTGACATTCTTGAACCGCCAGCAATGGCTTTTGAATTTGCCTTAACACCATAATAGGGTCAATGAATGTAACCATTATCGGGTACTTCAGCTTAGGAACACCGACACCCTGCTTTGTCTCTTAAGCAAAAATTATAATACTTAACAACCCAAAAAAACAAAAGGTTTTCTGATCCTACAAATCTCATAAAAAAAAATTCATTGTACAAAAACTAGGATGAGTGTGTCACCAAACAGACAAACAGAGGTGGTGCCGCCTTAGAACCGGCGGATATCCTTGGGAGGTTTGAAGTTGAGAGGATGAGTTTGTTCAGTTGCAGTTTCATCTTCTTTCCACATTTTAATGGTCTTGTCAGCTTCACAAGAAATCAATCTTGTACCAGTTAAATCATAAGAGAGAGCATAGATACCGGCTTCGCTATCCAACGAGCCTGTAATAAAGCAACTCGTACTGTTAGTCATCTTCCAACTGTATGATCGGACAAAAAAAAACTAGTCAAAAAAGAATCCGGAAAAAACATACCAGGTTGTACTATTGTCTGAGCTTGCTGGAAATTGTGACCACTCTTCCAATCCCAAAACCACAAACTCCCATTGTCACCTTCAATAATTTGCATGAATAAATGATTAGAAGCCTTTAATTGCATATTTAGAGCTAATAAAGAAGCATGCCCACAATAAAGCAATGTTGCTTTAACTCTTTATTTTTCTCGAAGTAATCACGTCCAGCACTCGTGTCTGACGCGTATCCGGACATGGAGATGGGAATATGATCCTCTAAGGATCCTCCAAATACATGGAAATCTTAGGAAAGATTGAACAAACCCATGTCAGACACTTGTATGTGTTTGACACTTGCACCCTAGTCCAAGTAAAATAGTCATAAAATTCACCAAGCTGAAATTATTTTGATACGAAAGCATAAAATTATAAGTACCTCCAGTAACCATTACACCATCCTCATTAACAGCCATGGTATTAATTATAGTCTTCTGCTGAGAGCTGCATCCGAAACACAAACAAAGATACCATGTTAGTTCATTAAAAAAATACAAAGAAGCACGCATCTAGAATTCCAGCAAGGAAGTAAAATGGATTCCGCTTACAGCATATTGTGCAAGAATTCTCCCGTTGGAAGATTGAATTTCTTAATGTTGTCGGCTGATGCAGATGCGAAAGAATGCCTGAGATAGAAAAGTTGAGAAACATTTAAGACCATAGAATGGCAACATTAATTCAGCTATAGCTCTGGTTTTCGCGTAAATTAATAAATAGGATGTAGAGGCACACACTCTTTAGGATGTGGTGCCATTGCTCGCACGGACTTCTTGTGGTGTGTTAGAGTTGACATTGTTTTTCCTGGATATTGAACAACCAATATGCGAAAAAAATGCAACAAAAAACGAGAAATATAGAAACCAAAAGGAAAATGTCACATAAGTTTAATTTACCATATCTAAGGTCCCAGAATTTTATAGTTGTATCATGGGAGCCGGTAACAACTTGTGGATCCTGGAAGATGAGATGCATAAGTTAAATTAAAAGATAATCCATCACCCCCAAAAAAACAAAGAAATAATAACGTTAAATCAAAGAAACTTGAAATTCAATTTTCGCAAAAATGTATGGTAGATATTTAACAATTGCTCGCGTTAAAGAATTGCAAAGGAAAGAAAAATCTATGTACCGTTGGTCGAGTAAAAACTGAGCAAACAGTGTTATCATGCCCAGACAGTGCAAAAATTTGCATCTTGGTGCGAATATCCCATACCTGAAAATTGTTGCTCTATCAGATATGTTTGACGACTCCAAAACCAGAAAAAACCAAAAAAACCCAATTACATAAGCAGCTAAAATCAAGTAATCAACTTGTATTAAAAACAATAATTTTTCAGGAGTTCCTATTGTTGAAAATTTTCATACCCGGCAGACGGAATCACGTCCCCCAGTTAGCAAAATGTCAATTGTTGGATGAAGAGCCAAGCAATAAACACCACTTAGGTGACCATGATAGGACCGGATAACCTATACAGCAATTCATAAGTTCAATAAAAAGAATGACTCAACAGTTAAAGTGGATAAAAACATTTTTCTGAAGTTCTTGTTCGTTACAGATCCAAAGCAATAAGTTTATGCAGTTCTGACCTTGTTCTGCTCAAGGTCCCAGCATTTAACTTGCTTATCATCACCAGCAGAGAACATATATGTGTGTTTGCTGCTGACAGCAAGGCCTGTAAATGAAATATAATTTTGAATGATTCTAAATCCATGATTGATAGTCATCATCCACAGCATCGTTAGCCCATAAAAACTATTCAAACCTGAGAAAATTTCTTAAAACAAACCTCGTATCTGTTCAATGTGTCCAGTCAGTGTAAGCTTTAGCCTTCCACTTGCTACATCCCATATCTAACATGCCGAAATTAAGGCAAGGAAAAGATAGAATTCATTTCCAATTAGTGATAACTGAATTTTCAAATAAATATCCATTTTATAGAGGTCACATACTGGCAAAGGATAAAGATAGAGAGAAAAAGAAAGAGTGGGTAATTCCAATTGCACAATTATATACCTTGATTGTACGGTCTGCAGAACCAGTACAAAACCAGTTGTTACTTGGATCAAAGGCTACTGATCTCACCCATCCCAAATGCCCACTGATGACCTGCATTACCCATTTAAAAACGTCAAGTAATCTACACGAACTGGAAGATAAAGAAGCAGCCATGAAAGACGTTAACAGGAAACAACAAATGAAATAAGCTGCATTATAAAAAGTGAAATTAGCGAATAATACTCTCAATTTAGCTTACAAAAATGTCTATCAAAAGATTAGGACATACTGTCATCACGATGGACAAGAAAGTAATCCCAATGGAAAAGAGGGAAGGTGTCCAAAAGTGCTTGTGTTTTGCGTTTGCCCCAAAGGGAAATAAAAAGAGAAAAAGACAACATTTCTATTCTATTGCACATGACCATAAAATCGACGACAAACTCCATTGACATTTCTATCAATCACCATGTCATAATGAAAAAGATTCTCACCCTGTAGTTCTTCCATGGACGATGCCACACGGGACGTGGCCATTTGCTTGGGATTCTTTCTATTATGGCAGAGGTTGTCAGCCTGTCGCAAGCAGGAAATCATAAATCTTCAAGCTGAGTATATGAGTGGCATGCCATAACAGAAAGGACCTTAAATGGTTTCACCAATTTGCAATTCATTTATATATCATATGACCAAATAAATACGTCCATAAGCACAGGTCACAACATATTTGTGCACATTCACGTGTAAAGCCAGCTGCATGCCTAAGTACCAGTAACTGAAGGATGCATCAATTGATACGTCTGATTGCATTAGAGATGAATTTTCATGTATGAAAACAAGCAAGCAATTTCCCCAAAAAAAAAAAAAAAAAGGACCATCCCATCGGAAAGAAATGTATTAAGTGACAATAACAATCACATGAAAGAACAACATATGAAATTATCAAGAAGCCAGAAGACGCATGATAGGGAATGCAGGAAAAAACCTTTCAGAAAAGGGTGCAGAAGCAGAAATGATGGCAGTGCTTTTGCCTGAATTACCAACATCATTTCTGGGAAAGAGGAAAGAAAGACAAAAGAAAAAGAAAATTAGTCACAGCATAGCAACACAGTTTCTTCTACATAACAGAAACAGATTACAAAAGAACATGGACGTTGCAGCCTTATGTCTGAGGTTCAATTCCATTTAACATTAAGATTAAAACCCAAATCTGCTGTTTCATTGGGGAGGACAGTACCAGAATCAGCATATAAAAAATTTCGAGCAAGAGAACTTACTGCCCCTTTGGTTGCAAAGATGGACCAACTACTAATGCATTTTGAGCCTCTTCCTTTTGTGAATCCATAGAATCTGCGGGACCTGTTCCATTTACAGTTACAGCAACACAAGTCTCAGCATAAGCATTAAGCTACTAAAATATAAATAAGTAGAGACATGCCAAATCACAGAATCTAACAATTATTAACTAGTAATCTACTCATATAAACCAACGAACTTTAATGGAACAAATTATCAAGCTAAAATCCTTTAATTCTATTCAATCAAATAAGAATATTACCTGGAAGGGCAAGGGCATTCGAAGGCACCGAACCTTGCTTCCCGGTATCAGCTGCACCAGAATTAACTTGCCTCGAAGGTTGACCCGGGCCGCTTTTAATTCCTCCGTACTCAACATTTATCTTAGAAATTTAAACCAAAATCAATCAATCCATTTATAATCCAATAAACAATCCCCATTACAATACTACTAATAATAAACCTAAAATTCAAGCAAATCAGACTAACCTTGTGGCTCATGCGAATTTTTTTGCTGCACTCAACCCAAAAAAAAAAAAAATTAGTTTTCAAGCACAGTTTAACGAAATTTGAGTAAATAATTGGAAAAAAATTGCAATTTTTTTTATTTTGAAGAAAAAAATGAAACCTTTCGGGGTCAGGAGCAGCGAATTGACCATGGATAGGGCTAAACAGATCGAGAGCGCGCTTTAGCGATTTAAGGCTGAGCTTCTTCAGTGACTGTGGCTCTACAGGTTCCATCTCCAGCGTTGGTCCTGCCATCAACTCCCAACTTGGAAGAATTGGGATTAAGATATGAGGTTGATTGAAACGAAATTGGAATGCTTAAACCCTATTTGTTTTTCTTATTATTATTAAAATGTGAGAGAGTGGCTGTCGACTCATAAGGCAGAAGAAAGCAAAAATATGCCAATTTTAAACGCAAAATAAAATTAAGACAGGAAATCGATAATCAACGCAAAAATATTGCAATTCCAGAGGTGTTAATAGCCTAATAGGCTTATTTAATAATCGAGTAGTTAGATTCAAATCAGACCAAATTTAAATATTATTTTTATAATTTAAATTGATTTAAATAATTATATATTGATTAAAATATTATTTTTATTTAAATTTAATTATAAAAATATATGAATATCAATATAAAAATTATTTTTATATATTAATATTTTTTAAACAGTTATTTTGATCGAGCTAAATTTAAGCTTAACGTATATTTTAAATTTTTTTAATAATGACCCGACCTTTGAATAAGTTAAAGCCTTAAATATTAATATAATTAACATGTTATATTTATTATATGTATAATATACAAGATTAAGTTTTTTTCATATTTAATAATTTTATTATATTTATATTTACTCAATTAATATAAAATACGAAACAAAACACACACACATGTATATATATATATAATTGTCAGATCTATTTGAGCGTCTTCATAATAGTTTTTAAAGTTAATTATTATACTATTTATTATAATATTGTATTATATGCAAGATATGATCATTTTTATTATTTTTAATGTATTGTACGAAGATATTGTCTTATATAATAATCTTATAAAATGTTCTTAAGGTATTTTTGAGAAAAATTCATTTAATTTTAACTGAAATTTTAGCACCAATTTTAGCAAATACAGCAAGATTTACAAATATATTGACAAGTAATTTTCAACAGTTTCACATATAATTTTATTTGCTATCTTTTTAAGGTTTCAAATTAGAACAAAGCTTATCGGTATAGGTTGAATGCCTACTCTATACACGTCGAATCAATAAATTTCAATGATCTATTTATTTTATCATATTTATTATTTTTAAAATATTATATATTTATATATTATTAATTTATATTATATAAATTTTAATTAATTTTTATATTTATATTATTTTTTATTATTTTTATTATATTTTAATTTTTAGATATTATCGTAATTATATTGTATTTAAAATTGCGATATAGATGCAAGTAGAGTTGATGCAGGAATAGACTTGATGTGTCATTCTCGGCCCTGATTGGGTCTCTGTTGCCGGGCCTTAGCTAGACTGTATTTTATTCATGTTGAAGCCCAGATATGCCCTAATCTTGCCAAGCGAACTTTCCATACATGCAAGTCTCATTTACATGTTCCATTATATAATTGGAAGTCGGAATCCTAAAGAAAAATGATGGTGAAAGAAGGGAAATAAAAAACTGAAATGAGCCAAGAAAGCAGAAACTAGGTGCATTTGATTTAATATTGCAAAATTTTTGTTGATATGAGATGTGTTGATGTCTTTTAGATAATGAATTAAAGTGAGTCTTTCAAGATTATCAAACAAGAGTTAAAAGTTATATGCAGAGTAAGAAAATGTTAAGGGTATCAGAGTTTGATTCCCTAAGCATGCTACGTTGCTGAAGTTAGTGTGGGGACAATGAATAATTAAGGTGTTGATGTTTAAATTTGAATTTTCAA
>JAQSVH010000008.1:13280218-13292461 GCA_029448705.1 Adansonia digitata
ATTAACTTCATTTGCTTAGAAAAAAATGAGTTAAATTTTCATGTTTAATTTTAAACCTAATTATTTATGCTTAATTTGGAGTTCAAATTGAGATACGACAATATTAATTGAAGTATTAAGATGTTTGAATTTGATTCAGTAGATAGCCTAAGCTCTATACCGTTTGATTCAAATTTAAGATTTTGTGAAACTGAATCGAATTTGAATAACTTGAAAGGTTTAGTTTACACCTTTTGTTTTGAGTTTAGATGTATTAATTTTCAATGGTTGAAACTGAACAACTTCAATGGACTATTTTACAGTAATACTGATACGTTGCTTGGAAAGAAAGTAACACGTGTTTGTTGAAAACTTTGGCTATCTTTAATCATGGACGAAACCAAATAAACCACAGAATATTTTAAAATTACAATGAAGAGCCATCCATATAATACAAGAAAACCATTCTTTATTTTTTTTCTTATCATTTATTTTAACAATATATATATATATATATCTCTTTCCAATGTCTCAACTTTCAAAGCATTGTTAGTTGAAATGCCCACCAAAGGTTTCTAAAAAAAATAAGAAAATTCTTGAACCTTCTAGTTACTAGCACCAAAAGAAATAAATCACTTTCAAATTACAAGAAATTTTGATTTAATTTGGTTGCAGCACGTTAACTCAGAACCTTTTGAACCATCAGCATTCATGCGTGGTGTGAACAAAGCAGTTGAAAATGAACAAAAAGAGCAAAGTGATGCAGATGCCTAATGTTGCTAAGATTAGAGTTGTGGTATGTTAGTTTCTAGCCATGCTGCTTCGTTTCTTTCTCCTCTCTCGCTCTGACCCTCTAAGATTTCAGTTTATGTTCTGCGTTTAGTATCCTTTTTATTCCTTTCATTATTAACCTGCCTTTGTGTTTCATTATTTATCTGGCCTGCGCAAAGTAGATGTGTCTATGCATGCATGTTCATAGCACAGCATTAGATGCCCTGCTTTTTTAAATTCCCTGGAAAGCTAATTTTTGTCTTACATGTGGTACAAGGTACATAGAAGACCATTAACCAAGAAGGAGATTTCTCGGAAAGAGGATGATATAGCGAGTGAGAATGCTTTAACTGTCCATGAACCCAAGCTAAAGGTTTGTCCCTTATTCACAGTAGTTATGAGACGTCAGTATGTGTTCTTGTGATGAATATTTTAAAATATATGTCATTTCTTCTCTTTCTTATATCCGCTTTAATTGTTATGTGAAAGGTGGACTTGACAGCATACGTCGAGAAGCATGAGTTCTGTTTTGAAGCTGTTCTGGAAGAGCATGTAACCAATGATGAGGTAGTACTTTAGTTGAAACATATTTCAATGTCGCTATCCAAACATGGCTCCTGAATAATGTTGAGCATATTATGACCAAAGTTCGTCCTTTGTTTTTGATTTGTTAGAGCAAAAGATTGATTTATACTCTTGTTTGCTTCCACGGGTTTATCGTGAAACTGCTAAGCCGATTATTCCCATCATCTTTCAGCGAACAAAAACCACTTGTTTTGCATATGGGCAAACAGGTGCATAGAGTTTTTACCATATTCAAAGAGTTATGAAGAAATTAGATTCTAGTGAGAACCATAAGTTTTTTTGTTAAATGATGTACATGGTATTTTGTGGTATTTTAAACATAATGGAGGAAACTATTTGGGAGGTTTAGAATTATTACTAGAAAGTTAATGAATATGATTGGCTTTGGAATTTAAGAGACTGTAAATGTTTGATTGGGTTGATGAGAGAATTAGTGCTAGGGGAACAGGTAGTTCCCTTCTAAATTAGAGAAATCACATAAAGCTAAGGCATAATGGTCATTTTCTCATTTCCTTGGTCTTTATTCTTGTTGCCCATCTCTAGCTTGTGGTCATGTGGGTTGCTAATTTCTGCACTATGTCATGGAATATATTTTTGATTTCAGGAAGTGGTAAGACGTTCACAATGCAACCATTACCTCTCAGAGCTGCACAAAACTTTGTTAGATACTTGCATCAGCCAATTTATCGCAATCAGAGATTTAAATTGTGGCTTAGCTATTTTGAGATATATGGTGGAAAAACTCTTTCCTTGCTTATTTTCGTGGGTTTATTTCTTTGATTTTTTTTTTTCTTTAAAGTTACCTGATTGATTTATGATGTGTAGTGACTTTGGAATTTCTACTGGCCTGACTGTATCGAGCATAGTTTGTCCTATGTCAAGCACACAGTTTCTCTTTCAAGAAGTATGTCTGGTGTATATGCGTAGGCATATACGTATTGAAAACAACTAGGTCACACAATAATCTAAATGTTCTCCTATAGGAGACATTTTTTTGAGAGAAAATGGGAGACAATAAGTCTGCATTGTTGGACTGCAAGAATGTGAGGTGTCAGACACGCAAATTGTGAAGGAATACATTGAGAGGGGAAATGCTGCTAGAAGCACAGGATCTACTGCTGCAAATGAGGAATCTTCAAGATCACATGCTATTTTACAACTTGCCATCAAGAAGTACCCTGAGATAAAGAAATCCAAGCGGAACAACGATGGGAATGAGTCTAACGCTGGAAAGGTTGTGGGGGAAGATTTTGTTTATTGATCTTGCTGGCAGTGAAAGGGGTGCAGACACCACAGACAAGTAACTTTGAGTTTATCTCTGGGAAGAAGAAGCGTGCAAAAGCCACTTCCAAGGGCCTTGTACGGGTTGGCTTTGTCTGTCAGCTTGTTAACTGTATTAACATGCATTTTTTACATCCCCACCTGGTTTATTTTTGGCTTGTTCTGATATGTGATCATGGTTTGAATTCTTGCCAGGATTGAGGGTGCTGAAATTAATAAGAGCATTTTGGCTCTTAAGGAGTGCATTCATGCTCTCGACAATGACCAGATCCATATACCATTTCGGGGGAGAAAGCTCACTGAAGTGCTCTGAGACTCTTTTGTTCGCCATTCAAGGACAGTTATGATCTGCTGTATTTCTCCAAATGCAGGTTCACGTGAACACACTCTCAATACTCTGAGATAATGATCGTTCTTTCTATAACGAGCTTCCACAAAGAAGGACTTCCTTTGCTGCAGTTGATCGTATTGTTGTACTTGTTGACTAAATGTAGATTATTGTTATCCAAATGAATAGGGTTAAAACGTCTTTCAAAAAGTAATCCCAAAAAGATCAGGTTGTAAATTCTTTACCACCAAATAATAAGGATGCTTCTTCAGCATCTTCTCTATCAGCTACTGCCGATGTAGAAGATGTTTACGAGCAACAACAGAAAGTAAAAGTTGTTGATACAGGTCGAAGGGTTGTAAAGAAAGATGTTTCTACTGTAGACTTTGACAAACAGCCCCCAACTTTTTTGCAGAGTCATCCTTTAAATGGGAGGGAGGAAAGTGAAATTGCTTCTGGCCCCATGGATAGGGAGAGATTTGAAGTGTGTAATTCTTATGGTGGTTCTACAAGTCAAACAGCTTACTCATCAAATTCTCAAAATTCGGCTGATACAGAAGAGAAAGTGCAGAAGTTGTCACCGCCTCATAAAAAAACGATGGATAAGAAAAATCTGAGAAGATGGCGAACTGGGCCAAGAAAGATGGGAAGGGATCTGATTTGTCCATGACAATCGACAAACTCCAGGCAGGCGAATGCTGTTAATTATAACAACAAAAATAATGTCGGACATAGACAATATGATCCTGAGCCTCCCACTGATGGGAATATCAGTGCAACACTTGAGGTAGGCCATTGATATGGTTCATTTAGTTTAATTATAGTAGGTGCTCTCAAGATTTTCTTCATTCTATTTATACTTTGGGTTTGTTGCTGGAGAAAGAGGCTTTCATTGCTGGCCGCACAAAAGAAATCAAGGATAGATGGAGATTGTTCATAAAATAACCTTGCACTTGATCAGTGGTGAAATCTTTTCGTGTTTTGAGTGTTATGTTGTGAGGCACTTACATTCATTACACTTAGCAATGAATTGAGTTTGCTATCCTTGCTTATCAGCTATGCTGTTCTGACTTTTTATTGTTCTTAAAGTATTCGACATATATTCGAACATGATTATCGAGATATGACAAAAAGGTCCTCCAAGTAACGACATTTTGTGGTGCCTTAAAAGTTCTTTTTCTGTGTCATGCTCCTCGTGAGCTATGCTACCGAAACCTACATCAATAAGCTGAAGAAATTATCTTTTCTTCACAATTAAACTGCTCATCTTGTTTTGTGTCTATATTTCAGGAATGAAGCTTTTGGCGGAGGTGGACCAACCAGGCAGCCTCATTGACAACCATGTCACCCCATCTGAGCTTTGTGCTTTCATGCAAGGCTGCCGGCCTTGTGAGCCTTAAATGTTGCCGTGCCAGGGTTCCAGCATCGACTGAAAGAGCAGGAGATACTCAGTTGGAAGAGAGTTCCTCGATTAGGCACCACTTTGTTCTCTGCTTTCATTACGGCACCAGGCCCCGTCCCGTAATTTCATATCTGATATATATATAGTAGTCATTTACCTTTAAAATATTTCAACAAACAGGTATATTCTATTAAAACGAATCTACTCTGTTTTAGGGTCTCGTGGGGATAAAGTTCATCGTTGGACAAATCTCGGATCGTTGTCGTTCATGCTGCCATCAACATTGCCGTACGCGTCCAGATTTCGTGCTAGTTCAACGGCGACGATGAGGAGGATTCAGGTACATTCCTTGTTTGCTGATTGACTTGTCAAAAATGTATTTTATTTAGATTAATCTGATAGTGCTATTATGATTGAGATTGATTTTTCTTAATGGGATGACAAAGGAAATGTTTTTCAAAAATCATTTCTAGCGAAAGAGTGCTCTTTTTTTCCCTTTTACATTGTTCATTTTGCTTTGTTACCTCAAAGCCACCTTGTTCATGTCCTGTAATAATATTTTTTTTCTAGTTTTAAGAAATATTTAAATATCTAATTAAATATTTATAATTGCTCAAAACTACCTATTTCTATATTATTCGGACTCAATTGTGGGTGTCGGATGCAGTATGTTCTGACCTGTATATGCTCATTTATTTTTAATCTTTGAAATGCATTTGAAGAGCCATATCTTTATATCTTGATATATGTCATGCACGGATAATGAATGACTATTTCGAGAAAAATAAGTAGTAGTCAATTTTATTTTTTTTCTAAATTATCACTTAAGGAATGCAATTTTTAGATAATTGGGCATGGAGCTAACAATCATGTTCCATTATAGGAATGCAATTATTTTATCAATTATGATAATTGGACACGATACAAAAATACAATATGAAATAATGTAATAAATACGATAAAATAAATTTAAACATAATTAACATATTTAATATACCTATTGTATTCATAATTAGGATTTTGACATGTTTAATGAATTGTCTTATGTTTATATATACATAAAAAAAATGCAATATCCAGATTGTTAAATCTATTTTAGAGGAAATAATAATACCAACAAAATAAAAGACAAGCCATGTCATCTTTTGCTTTTTTTTTTTTTTTTTTTGGTGTATCATTAATTTAATTCATAGAGGGAAAAAGTTGATTGGAAAATTGCTTATTGGCTTTGAGCTAAAAGTTACCAAATACATAAATAAAATAAAATAGAAGTTATAGCTTTGGTCTTACAATTTTGCCTCTCGTAACTGCGCTTTGATTCACTATTAAAAGAAAGTATGCTCTCTATTCATCTAGTTGAATCGGTCAATTTTTGGATATAAAATTTTAAATATTTAAAAAATATAATTTTAATGTCAAATAATGTTTAGATGTAAGTAAATAATCAATGAAAGTATCTACTTAATAGTATTGTTTTTAATATAAATTGGAAAAGTTAAACGTTTAAATCCATCAATTTTACTACCACTTGTTGGATAAAATAGTAAAGAGCTCGATGCCTTTTAATCAAAATCTCAATTTCGAATCTTATAAATAAAAAAAATTAGTGTTAGAGAAAGTTTTGCCCTTGTTCTGGGTACGACCAACTCGATTCTGAAATAATTGGCATTTACTTTGGCCACCAAATATCGAAAGGTCTCAAACCAAAAAAATCCATCAATTTTTTAAAAAACAATAGATATGTGTATATTAAACCATTTTTTCTCATTTTCTATCAGATTCAATAAATGGATGATTTTATATAGTTTTATATGTTATACCAAGCCGGTTAAACTAATCCGATCTGATTTCAACAACACTACTTTGACAAGTAAGAAGAAAACAGTTAATTTGATGTTAAAGAATCCCAAAAGGTTTTTGTTGAATTTCAGCATTGACTCCACTGATAAGTGATACGAGGAGTTTTATCTGTAGTTTGTCATATAATTGATTTACATATAATCAAGTATTGACAAAATAAATATATAAAAAAAAAATGAAGAAAGAAAAAAAGGAAGGTCATACAAGAATTACGATTGATGTCAGGTTTTACTTTCTTACAATAACTCGGTTTAAAATTTAGGGTTTACGGATTTAGATGAAATGCAAAGACATTGCTGTTTTGATTGTCAGACAAGCTGAACGACAGCAGCTACTCTCAGACAACCATTTTGAAGAAGATCAGCAAGTTCATCAAACAACAGTGCTGTCCTCCATCCCCAACCTTTGGGAGCTTTTGGTAAAAGAGTGCCCCTCTGTTTGAAGCTTCCGAATACCATGACTTCTCGCTTTGATGGACAAATTAGCTGAAAAAAAAAAATGAAAGTGTGAAATGTCAAAGCGTATAGAAATATAACATTTTTTTTGGGATAAAAAATGCCGTAACTTGAGGATAAGGGAAAGAATTATAGGTTCTCAGAGTTCTAAATCCAAACTTAGTAGATGCCCCCCTTAGAATGATTAAATGAACCAACTAGCAATGTTACAAAAATCGAACTGGAGGTTGAACTAGTCAAACCTCCAGTTCTTATCCAATTTGTTGGACTCACCAGTTTGATATATATATATATATATATGCAGTTTTTAATGTTTAAACACTAATTTAATTGAACTAAATATAGAATATAGGTAATAACTAAAACAAAATGCATTAGGTTTAATGATATGATCTTTGATATAAGGCTATAAATAAAATTTTGAAAAATATAAAACCGTTTTTCTCCCTGTGAACTGGTTTTTGACCGGTTCGACTATTACCCGATTCTTATATAATCATCGCACCAAACAAGGCAGCAGTTCCCAATTCAATCGGTCCAGTGGGCCGGTCCAATCTGATTTTTTATTCCATCCTGAATTAATTAATAGACCATCTTCTTCTTCACGTAAAGTTATTATGGATATAAACAGTTAAAACACATAAAAAGACCGGCAACCGCATTTTTAATATGTCTATTACCCTATGTTATTCCGACTCTTGATTTTTCTTAAAGTATCTGTAACCAGTACATTTCCAAAAATGAATATGAGGATATGACCCTTCAAAGACTCTCCAAATATATAGAAAAACTTAGAAAAAATTAAACATACCTATGTCGGACACATACACGTATCCGACACTTACACCTGAATTGAAGTAACATAGCTATTACCTGATAACGGGCAGTAACCTTTTCACGAGAATCCACATACATGTGAACCTGAAAAGTGAAAACAGGATGCTTCTTATTAATCAAACAAACAGCAAAAGATTGTACCTTCCATGGATGAAATAAAAGACAATCTCATCCTTTGATTCGAAGAAAGAGTGGCTGACCTTTCTGAGAGAGTCCGTTATCTCAGCCTTCCGCCGGTGAAGAAATAATCCTGAAAGTGGAAGAAAAAATGGGTTGAGAAAACAATTGCAACCATCTTCAGTAACATTGAAAAACACAGAACAAAATGTTCCCGACATTGATCCTTCCTTTAATTTGAACATTACCTAGAGTCCTACGTCCTTGAGGATCTTCGTCATTAAAGGCCTGAACACTAACCTGTAAATTGAAATAGATCTCATAATGCAAATCCTCAAACAAACAAAGAATATAGAATTGAAAAGCCTAATAACACCAAGAAGTTCAATAAGCAGGAGACTTAGGAGCCATTTGGGAACAATCAGAACCACAGCATCAGGTTATAGTGTTTTTTTATTTTTATTTTTTTCCCCGGTTTTATGATTTTCTTTCAGAGAAGCAATCAATCGTATTTGGATTATATAAGATATTAAGACTGATGTGGAGTGGAAACTAAATCCGTCCTGAGGTTACAAAAGGGTCTTTGATATTCAAATACCTTCCACAAAGAACCAGCATAAAAGAACTCTGGAGAGTGCTTGACTTGACCATCATTGAGCCTGTGCACATCCTCAAATTCAACCCTGTAGAGCCAGCAAAAGATTTACAGAACATTATCAGAATAAGTCTTTAAGTCAAGATTGATGGATGTTAATGGAGGCAATATACAACAGATCGCAACCTAAAATCCCAATGAATACAGGCTTGCTTATCTTGAACAAAAGAAATGATCATGGGTTAGAAAAAAGATCAAGAATGCCGATCCTATTGGTAAGTAATATAGGTGAACGTATTACTAAGAATGAGTGATCTTCCAAGAAAATAGAACAAGGCTCAAGTCAGACACTGTGAATTTCCACCAATTTTTGTATGCACCAATCTCCACAGCTTACTGAAGTTTTTATATTACTTATTTGAAATCACAAAGCATAAACCAACAGTTATACTTAAGGGGGAAAAAAACACTCACCCGAAACGAAAGGAAGGGAAGTGGCTCAGAGGGGTTTTCATGTCCAATGATATAGAAGAACCTGTTGCATTGACACACTCAATTCCAATGGCATGTTCAGGTGACTCTAACATCTGCATGGCAATCCCACTAGGAGCTGGCCCTGCAACAGAAGTTACAGGCACTCTGCTTTGCATATCCATCTCGTAACTCCTCTCCATTTGTTCTCCATGAACATTATTGGCATTACTTCCTCCTTGGCTTAACTCCACCAGAGCTGTTAAGCCACCTCCAGACATGTCTGCATTGTGGTCAGCTCTAGCCTCTGAATCATCATTAGCAAGAGACTGTTGGCCATTTCTGTTGCCCATACCATAGGGCACACGGGAAAAGACAAATCGCGTTGGAGTCCATGCAGTGGCAGGAACAAAAGTAGCGCCACGTCCAATACCTGCAAGCCCATCAATAGGCCCCCTAACATGCACCCGTACTGGCCTAAAGAGGCCATTTCCTTCACCTTGAGTATTGTCAGCCACGTAGACATTTCCGATGTTGCCAGTTACATGATTGTGATCATGCTCTTGCACGTAATAACCTGTAGTAGCTACTCCATGAGGAAATCCAAACGGCTGCCGGCAAGCGCATTGCATGCTAGTGAGGCAGCAATTTTTGCATGTGTCCGCTCCAATTTCTTGCACCCTTTGGCTTAATAGCATCTACGCAATAGCCATACAAAAAATAAATAAATAAAATAAAATACAATCAAATCCTTATAAAGCTAGAAGAGGCCAAAAGATTATAGAATTCTAAATGCTTATATTAAGAAGGGACAAAAATACAACTCGCAGGAGAAAAAAGACTAGAAATCTTTGCCATGTTCCATAAGTCTAGAAAAAAATATTATTCAAAACAATACCAGATTCAGTGATTTCCCACATATTTAATCTAAAACCTATTCATCAATATCAACTGTGTCTATCACTAGCATAACAGTTAATATGGAGTTGATATATCCAGCCTTCAACAAGTTTTCCTTATACGGCACCACCAGATATAACAGACATGGAAACAAATGGGTACAGAAAACAAACCTGCAGCCAAAGACCATCATTGACAGCTTTGCAAGGAAACCCCAATTCTTCAAGTTGCTTTCTCACATTCAAAAGCGCCTCAAAGGACATGTTGCAATATAGAAGAGAACCCCCTTCAAATATATTGACAAAAGCATCATATTCCTCACCACGAACCCCGCAGTTCCCTTTCGCATAGCTTTTTACCTGTCTTTTACCCACAACCCTGCCACCCCAAGAAAGAGAAGCCATGCCACATCTCCCCCAATCATTCAACATGAGCCCATTACAGGAAGAGTCCTCGGAAGAGCAATGCTTTGATTGATCACTTGCAAGCCAATTATTGTTATTCAAATGGTAGGATGAGCCTTCCTCAGATGGCCCCTCCATGGCTATTCCTCCACTTTTTCCAACACCAATTGGCATTTCAACATATGAACATGAAGTTCTTATCCCCTCTGAAAATGAGTTGCTCATTGATGAAGACTGATCCATGTTGCAGGGATAAAAAGGTTCTGAGCAAGCATATTCATGTTGCAGCGCCTGTTGGTCAGAGCTAGGTACTCCTGCCTGGATGTCAACTACACAACCTGCAAGCTCAACCAGGAGCTTCTGACCAGTATTACAGTGCTCTTGGTCATCTCTTAAACTTAAGCGTCCCAATTCAGATTCTAACCTCTTACCAGGACAGCTATCAACTACATCTTTTCCCTTTCCTTTAGAAGACTCAAGAGAAGCGCCCGCTGCCGTCTCAGGAGAGGAACTTCCTTGACCAGATCGTTCAGTCTGGTAAAGAGCACCTTTTGCAAGGAGGGTGTACAATGCCAGTTCAAACCTTTTGATAAAAATGAAAACAATGGATCATCCAACAGTATAAACACAGACCACAAAACCCAAGTTTAGGTTCTTACCGCTTTTCTTCATTAGGTACCCACAGCTCGTCAGAGGTCAGCAGCGCATGCAAAGTCTGAGATGAGAGTTTAGGCAGCACCTATCCATGATGGGGAAAACCCAATGACCAATTAGTAAAGCATACTGGAAAATTCGTAAAAAATAACATTCAGCATTAAGCTACATTAGAGGAACAACGTTTTGGCTTCTTAAAATTTCATTCTATGGTATTCTTGTTAGTTCCCCTACAATGTAGTCATAATATCATAGTGAAAAAAAAAAAAAACAAAACCCAGCGCGAGTTGGCAACAACATCAAAAACGGGACCTTTTAAGCTTTTACCTCTTTCAATTCCATAGCACCACTTTGACAAAGATAGCCCCAGCAAGCATTCCTCACCCTTTCTCCATGTATCCCATAATCTTGACTCTCAGCAAACACCTTAATTTACAACCAAATTTCGATTCAAAAAAAGCGAAGACAAAAATTAAAAAGAAAATTTGAAATTACTTGTCTGAAAACCTGATATGCTAAGAAATTAGAAGTCCAGAGCTCAGATATAATAAAATCCGTACATATGGCACATAGATCCTGCAATCGGTTTCAAATGCCAAAATTTTAATTCGTTAACTGTAAAACGATAAAAAAAAATAATAATAATTTTTTTAAAGTATTTGATCTTTAAAGAACCTGAAGATCAAGAAACGAAGCAGCAGCTAAAACGCGAAACGCATTGTTATCATTAAGCTTGGGGTGGTTTCCATATAAATAAGCCAACGCGATCGCGATTGCTTCACCGTTAACGTTGCTATCGTCGACGTTTAACGTTACAATGGGAGCATTAGCTTCTTTCCAAGGCCCGTGCAGCATATTCCTGATTAAAAAAAGAGAAAACAGAATTAAAATTAGTTTTTAATTATCGAAAATTTAGGACGTAGTTTTTTTTTTTATTTTTTTCATTTTTAACCTGAAGTAGGAGCTGCGGGAGAGGATTAAGCGGTGGAGGTGGTAGGTGGATCCCATGGCGTTAACGACAATGTCGGAAAAGGAACCGCCTTGGAAACCTTCTATTTGGATATGTTCGCAGAGGGAATTGAGGTTACAATCGACGGCCCGGAGTTCACTGCTGCTCCGATCGTTATCGGAGTGCTGTTGTGGCGACGATGATGGCGGTGGCGGAATCGTCATCCTCAATTGAGGCTGGTGCTGTTGATGGTGGTACGTCGGCGGTCCGTACGATCGGGGATTCGAGAATTGCGGTTCCATCTGGAAGGTTGTCATTTTAGGATCATGAGGATGAGGAAGAGAAAGCGGCAGCCATTGATAACAGCAAAAATAAAATTGAGAGCCCTGCTTTTAATTATTTTTATCAGTCAAACATTGAAGATTTTTGTTTATGAATGATTGTGACAGGGAAGGGAAAGTTAAATGCAACGACGCGTTTTTGTATATAAAGCAATACGCTACGCCTTCACCATTTGAAATAGCTTTGAGTTAATATTGACCTTAACTCTGGAATTCCAAGTTTAAAGTTTACTTAAATTTTATTAAATTTTATTTTAAAATTTTATTTTGAATTTTAAATAAAATTTGAATTGCTTTTTATGTTAAAACTAATG
>JAQSVH010000008.1:13330236-13342278 GCA_029448705.1 Adansonia digitata
TTAGTTACTTTGCTGTTTGGAAGAGCAACTATTCGTAAAACAATTTTATTTCTCCAAGAAAAGATATTATAATAAATAACCAAAATCAAATATCTATACTACTTTAATTGGATGTTAATTGGATTCGATGGTTATATTAGATTGCGGTTTATCCAAATTCGATTCAAGTCAATTTAACGACTCATTTTACTATTTAAAAAATATTAAAAATTATTTTTATATTAATATTTATATATTTTATATAAATTTAAATCAAAAATATTTTTTATTATTAAATAATAATTCGAACTCGATCGGATCAAGCTAATAGCCTAACCTTAACTTTATACATAGAAGAAAAACACTATAAATTATATTATTTTCAGTGAAATAATTATTTTAGAAAATTTAGATCCGTTTCAAGATTATAAGAGTTTAAACCCATAATCCTAATAAATTATCAGATGGTTTTGAGTATCATGTTGTTACTATATAATGAGATCGTTAATTCGGGGCAAAAAGTTAGATAAAAAACTTTTATGTGTGGCTCATAAATTTTTTAAATCTCTTTTGTAAGTTTGATATGATTTTAACAGTTCAAATTACTAATTAAAAAATATTAAAAAAATCAACTATTTGAATCAATTCATATCACCAAAATTCAAATCTAAACCCAACCAAATATAAGCTAAACTTGTTAAACCGAGCGAACTATACGTTCCTATTGGCTATAGACATGATAAAGATATTAATATGTCATATTTATTTACGAATTATATGTTTTATATAATTACAATTAAGTCACTCTAAGATTCCGTAGAAACTTATATGAAACTGAATTCATGACTCGTGAAGAAAAAGGGTGAAAATGAACAAAAGTAAAATAAAAATAAAAAACCGTGAATAATAAAATAAAAAATAATAACAATAGAAAACAAATAACCCAAAAAATTTTTAAAAAAAATATTCAGCTTTTAGTCTTCGTTTTACTTTGCATACCTGGAAATGCAGATTGCTTATCTATGTTCGAAACTTTCACCAACATCTGAAGCAACTCAAGCTTGACAACAATAAAAATGCATATGAACCTTCCAAAAGAATATAATTTTCCATTCCAATAAAATTTTGAAAAAGTTGTAAACAGAACAGAGAACTGTGACTAATGGATAAATTGGTAATCTGTCAGCACTATAGCAGTATTCAACCTCCTCAAAATGGTTGCCTAATGATTTCCAAACCCTCTCTCTCTCTCTCTCTCTCTCTCTCTCTCTCTCTCTCTCTCTATATATATATATATATATATGTCTGCATTCTTTTCCTCAGCCCCAGAAACAATGGAGAAAAAAATAAGTACTATAGGGAACTGATATATTACATAGAACTCTGAATCCGTTGCCGAACAAGCTAGTATTTTATCCTCTTTGCCAACCCGGAAAACTTAAACATGAGCCTGTATGTGATCTAATGAATGAGAAGAAAATGAACATAAAAGGATATACATTACAAAATTTGTAAATCAATCTCATTTTATACACATGTACAGAGAGGCAAGCCGTTGGTCTGACCGACGTCTTCACTTGTTTCCAAACGTGGGTCTAAGGAGGCATCTTTTTGCACTTTCTTCTCCGATGCACATCGGGGGTTATAAACCGAAAAACACATGATATATACAGAGGGTAACTTAATCTCAAGTACTGCCTAAACCGGAACGACTTATGGCCTGCATCGCCTGCTGGACCAAACATATCAGTTCCTCCACATCCTGGAAGCTGAAATCAATCACCTTTTTAACAGAAGTAATGCACTCTATATTTTGTGCTTCTTCCAGTGATGTAGTAGCAGTTACAAAAGCAATTTGGGATTTTCTTGAAGCCTCCATTGCGAAACTTACATCCTGTGTCTGCAGAACATTAACATTTTAACACGTTTACCTACCCAAACCACCTTATTCGCTAACATAGACATTGAAAGACAAGGAATTCTTATCGAGTTCATATGAGATTATACCGGTGGTTATCTATGACCAGTACTGAATGATTTTGAAGCTTTATTTACGATAAAGATCTTTGGACAGACTTCAGGTCTTAAATTTATTTTTTCACACTTCATGACAGGAAAACTCGCAAAATATTCCTCTTCTAAATCAGAACGAGACAAGCATTATTTAAGAAGGAAAACAGCATAAGCCTGACACTAAAAGTCTACCAACGAGCTTGGCCAGGCTGCCAACATCAATCTATTCAACGGTGAAGAAAAACAGGTGTGTATTAATTTCCTGTCTTAATTATAGGGCAGGGCTATCTAATGATCCTTCAAACAATCAAAAGTTTAGTTCTCCAACCAGCAAGAGAGACATATACTACCAAAGAACCCTAATCAGGCAATGCAAATCTACACTGATACCCGGTGGCCAAGTATTCTCATTACCCTTTCTGACACTTCTTTATTCAGATTATCAACCTATTTCCACCAAAGTCAAATATATCCATGTCCAACTACCTCATAACTACTTTACAAGTAGTCCATAATAATTGGTGTTCATCTACCAAGGAGCATTCTTCGAGAAAAGCATATTTTATAGGCAATTTACTATAACACTGAAGTAAATATTCTTTTTAGATCAGTGCCTAATAAAACGTAGAAAATCATAATGAAGCAAGAGAGAGAAAGAGGAAAAGATTGGCACTGTTGGACAGAAATAACTTACAAAGTCAAGCAGCCGAACAAAACTTGGGCGGTTTCTAGCAACAATGATATTGGTCCCGGCGACGTGTGAAACATTACCCTTGGCTAATGGAGCCTTATCCACTGTTGCTTGACTACTTAAGTTATTATCAACGTCTGATGCAGAAGATGATGGCGATTCACCTGAAAGAAGCCATTTGAAAAGATGTTATGCGGTACTTAATCTCAGAGCATTGCAACATGTGACCACTAATTAATATGGAAGAAACAATTTTAGTAACTGAAGTTGCAATTTAACTGAAACACAAAGAAAAAAGCATCTATTTGCGGTGAAAATTTCATGTTAGACACCTTAAAGCATGATATGCAACTACAATTCGGCCAGTAGCCCGATGAGGGTTCAGTAAGAAGAGAAAACCAAATATGAAATATTTACACAGATTCGAATGGAACCTAAGATAACCACATGTACAGCTGATCATGTCAAATAAATAAACCACAGCCCCAAAGCTCATTTCCCAGAGATACCACCACTGATTGCACATAATTCACATTTTAAAGGTAAACATCACAAAATAGGAGATTCACACCATCTAAAGGGATGTGTAATTAATCACAGAAAGAGAAACAAGCCTCAGTATATATTCATCAAATAATTTCTTACCTTGAGGAACCATCTGTAGAGTTGCTTGCAACTCATTCCGGTCTCGGCTGCTAGAAGAATGTTTGCAGTAAACAACCCTCATGTATGCTACCTCCAGACATTTATAGGCCAAAGCAGCAGCAGCCATTTCTTGGCGTCTTTCATATTCTTGGGCACACATTCTGTGAACTTGAGAGTTTCAGCATAAAGCAAGATATAGGATACATCAATGCTCCTAATATAAATATGACAAAAAAAAAAAAATCTAGTGAAGTTCAAGAAACAATAGTTTCCCATCAATTTTGAACATTCACTTACTCGCAAAGTTTAGAGGCAGTGCCATACACTTGCATTTGGTTCATGTCCCCATGTCTACCACTCTCACTATTGCTGGTCTCTAGAAGGGCAGCAACGCCAAGAAATTTAAGAGCAGCTTGGAAGTAAATCTCATTGCTTTCAAAAACAAAACCGGAACTCTGAAAGAGGTCAATGAAATGGTGGTAACAGTTAGGATAGCAAAAACCATTTCTGTTATAACTTTTATGAAGTAGCATATCAATGTAAGAATGAAATCTGAAAGAAACCTTAAGACGATCAGCATAATTTCTATGCGCTTTAGCGTCATCCAGGGCATCAGTTACTGACAGGCTAGAGGAATTTACTCTCACGGGACTGCAAACATTGAAGTTTCTGACCACACTCAAATCAGGCATGTGCTGTTTTGAATCATGGGCAGGTCCGTTCTTGCTGCCAGCTTTTCCAGGCGGTTTTAAAGCCTTGGACACATCGACACTGCAAGAGCCATTGGATGGAAACCCATCGGAGACAACTCCCTCTTGAGCTTCTGGTATTGTTCGATGACCTTTTGTTTCTTTCCAAATTTCAGTTTCACAATGCAAGGACGATTTCGGCAGTCCACTTCTTATCTCTACTTGAATTACTTTAGTTTGACCACTAAAATCCTGTAACACATTTTGCTCAGGGATAGTGTTCCCCTTTGTGCTGGATGGAGCAGCAGATTTTGCATCTAATTCATCATGCTCTATATTCGATTGGGTCCCCATTCTGTTATCACTTGACGGTTGTCCTTGAGGATCCCTCCTTCCAAAATATTTCTTCTCATCCTTGCTACATTTATGCAAATTGCGATTACAATCAGCAATTGTTTCTTGAAGAGATGTATGACCCTTGGGGTCAACATCTGATTGAGAACTCATATTCTTTCTGGAACAAAAATCTTCCTGTTCATCTGTTGGATCATAAACCTTCATCTTATCTGCAGCAGAACTTCTTTTACTGTCTTTTGTCTGTGAAGTGGAAAACTTATCAGATTTCTGAGTATATAAAGAATTGCCATGGCACTCCTTTTTCAGTCTATCATCACCATGGGAACAATCTACAGCATGCTGCACATTTTCTGCGGAATGAGGATCACCTTTGAGCAAATAGCTATTCCCCAATCTAGAAGAAGGTTTAGTTTTAATGCTGATTTTGCAAATAGAATCTCTATCCCGATAATCCAGGGTAGATGATTTAATGGATCTGGGATTAAAATCACCTGATACTTTCTCTCTCATTTCTGTACCAAATTGGGCAAGCTCTAAAGTACCTTCCCCATTCCAACATCTTCTACAGTTGCCACTATTTGCAGCATCATCCTTCCCTAAACCAGCAGTTGATGCTAACTTTTCTCGATATGAGGTCCTCATGGGAGATGAAGAAACTGATTCAACTGGCGAACCCCTTGCTTCTTCAAAGTTTGCTCTGGTTTTATGAGAACCAGAAACCTTTGAAGAGCTAGAAGTTGCTGCCAACACTTGTCCAGTACCAGAATCTCTTCTCAATGAATCAACGCCATCCAAAGTTTTTTGAGATGAGGACTTTTTCTTGTGTTTAATTAATTGCTGGTTTCTATCAATACTTCCAACTTCTTCAATGCCACCAATAAAATTCTCCATACTTTTGCCGTTTGATGTACCATCACCAACATTTCTATGGGACTGCTTCTCCTCAGTCTTTGAAAATCGCAACTTCTTTTCATTCCTAAATCCACTCTCACTACTTTCTTCCTTCATACAAAACTCATGGCCATTTTGACTGTGCTGCCAGTCCTCCAATTTTCTTTTCTTCACGGGAGCCCTTTTATCACATATTCTCATGTCTAATGACCCACCATCAGGCAAGGCCTGAGTCTGATCCACATGTTTCTTCACAGAAATTACTGATCTTTCTTTCATACCATGCTTTACATCCTCTGAATTAGAGCACCCATTATAATTCTGCACACTTCTTCCATTTGCGTGAGTTGGCAAGATAGCGTTTGAATTAAGGCCTACCCTTTTGGGGTCCAAGTTAGAGCTGTGATGTTTATCAGTAGTATATATTACTTCTGTTTTGGTTTTCTTCGAACCTTCATATGCATAAACACCGGAGTCCTTCTTGTTTTTCATCTTCGCTTGCTTGGTCTCACCTACAATCAAACAAAGCCCAAAATAAACAACTAAAAAATCTCAACATAAAAGTTTGACTCTAGTGAAATATAGGCTGTAATGTCAACTAAATACCTCCAACTGAATACTTTTGTTTCTGTTCAAAAGTGGATTTCTTCATGACATTTGATTCAACAGGGACCTGAGTCATGTCATTTAAGTTCCTATTTTTCAAGGATTCCTGCTGTTGGGTTTTTTTAGAGTTTGACATCACACTGAGGCCACTGCTACCAGCTTTCTGCACTTCCTTCAGGTCATGGTTCTTCTTCCCTCGAATAGCTGATGCCTCAGAAATGAAACATGAGTTGTTCTGATCAAGATGCTGTAGATGGGCTGAAGTAACTGATGACATAGTTCCATTCGCATGATTTTGTGGGTTATTTTGATTCTCAGCAACCGGAACCTGGTATAATGCATTGAGAGCTTTTGTTGTCTCCTCCTCACTAATGTCACACCGGTTCATTCTAGGCCTATGCAATGATTTCAACAACAAAAATCAGCAAAACAAAAACATAAATGCATATGTTCGCACAGTGACAATGCTTCTATACATGTACCTATTATTAAACAGGTTTTTCTACTTATTTGCACATCAAGGACCATGTGCGCACAAGCACATAAACACACGCATAGCATGCATTGAAACAAAGAGACAGGCATATACAACAGAAATCTTAGATGATACTCATGCAAGGAACTTACAGCCAGTTAAGCATGCTACACAACCACTTCTCAGGGAGTTGTTCTGGTCTGGTATCAAAAGGCAAAAGTCGCCATTTGTGACAACGATCACACTGAACCCAATTTTCTTGTATGACTACAGCAGCAGTTGCTGCTGGCGCTGCTGTCTGAGAGGCAAGTGACTTATCAGTGAGATGAGAAACCACACCCAGAGCATCCACGCCTGACAGCTGGTTATCAACTGTTCTACCATTATATATTACCTTTGACTTATCTAAAGCACCATTCTGCTCCGTCTCAAAATCCATTGGACCATAATCTTTTGGCCTATTCTGAAAAAGCCTCATTGATGGCTCCATTTGGTCACTTTTCCATTCAAATTTTGTTTCCAACACATCTCTACGATTATCTTGGACCTTATTAATATCCTTCTGCAACTTCAACTTCTGAATCTTATTTTTACCTGAAAAAACACCCTGCCTAGAACTAGTGGTATCTTTAGGTGTTGCACCCAGATCAAGTCTCAAACCTTCCTTCATCAAATCAGCAACTTGTCCAGTATTTTTGCTACCTTTTGACTTCTTGCTCTCAAACAATGTCTTTTCCTTCTCCTTCTTGGAGGGAATGTTTATTACATTTTTTACATGAAATTTAGCGACCTGACTGACCTTTGTTGTTGAACCTTCCTTGCACTTTAAAGGGGCAGAATTTTGGTAGCATTTGCTACCAGCATTGACCCCAAGATCACGTGAAGCATTCTTATTGGAATTTGCTACACTCTGTTCCCAACCCTTTTCAATTAAACTACTCTGCTTATCAAGCTTCTTTTTCTCGTCACTCGTTCTACTCCTTCCAGAAATTGACCCCAAAGAATCATCCTTTGCAGAGTCAGAGGAAAACAATCTACCTCTCGATGCATTCTGATTAGCTTCCACAAAAACATCACATGCCTTGGCAGTGGCTTCCATACAGTCAGCAACATTAACTGAATTAGATAGAGCTGTGAGCTTCAAGTCATTAAGCAATAACTCCCCCCCTGCAATTTCATTTTCATACTTCTTTTTTATGAGCAATGTCTTGCCACTCTCAACATTCATGCGACTTCCATGCTTTGATTCCACCAACTCTTCACTTTTCCTAATTAAAAATTTTGTTTTCTTCTCATTTAATTGTTTTCCGTTACCCAAAATGGAATCATCTATTAAAACAGAAGAATGTTCTTGACAAGCCTTAAGCAGCGGGATAGATTTGCTATCCCTAGAAGGTCTTTCCTTCTCCTTTCTTAATAAGCATAGCAGGCTATCATGAAGAGGAGATATGAGTACACCTCCAGGGACATGATTGGAAGTCATAACCTGTTTAAAGGCATAAAATATCAATGCATCCTTCTTAGTTCATATGCAGACCTGAAAACAACCGACCAAGAGAAACCTCTACCTGAAGAATTCTAGCTGGTGATTGGCTAATGGATTCTTGAGATATCGTCAATGTTCCTCCACTTTCCTCATGACTGTTCCCCAATGATGAAGAAGGGGAATAATCAAGCCCAAGACCACTATAGATTGCAGCATTTTTTTGAGCTTTTCCATCAGAGCCCATTTTAATTCGAACCTTCAATGTCTTCTGGTCACTTGTAATCCCTGCTCTGTTAAAACTCTCATCCTTCAAGACAGACTTATTAGCAACTTCTGCAGAATTCAAATGTGAATCACGTCTAGCTGCAACATTGCCACTTCGGCAGGTAGTATTTCCAGGTCTCCCAGTTGGGGTTGCATTTGGAGGAGCTTTAAAATTCTGGGATGCACCCTGTACAGTAACAAATTTCCACAGCACTCAAGTAAACTAGAAATTTAAAAGCTGTCAAAGCAACAGCTATAGACATCTTCTTCCAAAGAAATGAACAAACTATAGCAAGGATATTGTCCAAATACCTCCATAGATAAACTGTTGGTGGACCTTGGTGTGTTGGAGTTTCCCTGTGGTGTCTTTGGACGTGATAATCTTGGAGGAGAGCGCTCATATGTAGGTAAAAATGAGCCATACCCACCAAATTTTGCACCTGAAAGAAATAATTTATATCCAGATCATTGTCATCAATGAAAAACATTAAACTTACAATATAACTACAAGTTTGTTAAAACTGTGAACAACCACTCACCCAAATTTTCTGCTGAAACCCCACCTTCAAAATCTTTTTGAAAATGGCCCAAAACGTTTTTAATCTTCTCATCCTTTAAGAAATGAAATCCCATATTACTAATAGAATACCACAGAGAATTTTCATGTTAATGTAAATTAAAACCGATATATAGACTAGATTGAAGTACATCTATAACGGGCACAACAAGCCAACTGTTATAAGCGTCTAGAAGTTCATTCTTTTCAGGAGCTCAATAATGAAATATGAACTAACTATAGTTTAATATTTCATATATGAAATAGATCAAACAAATTAAAAGAACGGATAAAGTTAATCACATTTCATTGTGCATTCAAACAGACGGCATCAACAAAAATATTTCCAAATAGGAAGTTTCAAAGTTCATCCAGGCAAGGAATTTTTCATTATGCATCAAATTTTTGCTGAGGTTCAATACATGTACCTTCTAAAGTTCAGCCTATTATTTACTTTGTTTTCTATGCCTCAACTTCTCAAACAACAGGTCAATAAATTACTAATAAGAAAGTAACCTGACTTCAAAATTTTAACCCACAAATCACAAGGGGGAAATGATTTGACAATGGTTTATTGTGTTAATCATTATCAATACTATCATATTGCATAACTAGCTATAAAACTACACAAGGACATAGAAATAGCCTTTTAAAACATATTCTTCTAGTTGTTCTTTTAACATTCCTAGTGATGAAAACTAACCTAGCTAAACCAATTATTTGGATATAAAAACATGCCAAAATAACACTTCTGTGTACTAACTACTAAATATGCAAAGAAGTGAAAAATCTCATCATCGCCCATCAACAATCAACATCATCATTCCCATAATTTATCAATCAACAAATCGTATTAGTGAATCAATGGTCATGTACAACAAATAAACTCAAACTTAAAGCCTCATAGAACTCTAATGCATATTTAAAGAGCCACAACTTATTCTGATTAGTACATTGCCTTTTATGCTTAATCAAAACGAAAATTAAGCATAATTTCAAATTAACCATTTCTTGCAACAAAGCTTAATAGAATTGCATTCCCTACAAAGTGTCATAAATGCTTAATCAAACTCAGAATTCCGCCTAATTCCTATCCAAAACTCAAATGGCATTAACTGAAGCATAATCCCAAGTTTCAGAAAGGGAAAACAGGTGTAAGAACAATTGGATTTTTATTCAAAGAGGCTAACAAAAATGAAACCCTTACAATGTAAGAGAAGGCGGTATCAGGGTTAATATTGTCGTCTTCATCTTTCTGAAAGCAAGCTTCTCCTTCTTCCAGCTCAGAATTTTCATCCATCTCCAAACCCACCACCCCCAAAACCCTAACCCGGCAACAACTTTAACCCCTCACCCCTCCGATTCCCCAACTTTCCCAAAATCCAACACCATCAAAATTAAAAAAAAAAAAAAAAAACCCAACAAAATCCACAATGAGAATCTTGCAAACTCTACGTGAATTCTATCAAATTACAAAAAAAAAAAAAGATTAAATAAATAATCCCCCTTTAATCAATCAATTTGACAAAATTTGTTAATTAATATTCAATTTTTCTTTTTTTTTTTCCTTTTAACTCACGATCAAAGAGATATTGATGATCAGACGATGTAGATTGAAGTGATCAACGAGTGCCGCCGACTAAGGATTGACTCGTTTCCGCGTCGCGGTGCCTAGTTCGTTTTACGGTCCCCTGTTTTATGTTCTAGAAGAATGTTCTCAATTTCCTCTGAAAAATATAAAAAACAAAATATAAACAAACAGCAGAGACAAAGGTCACAAAGCGCTGTGATTTTCCCTTTATTTTTTAATTTTTAATATATTAATATTTAGGCCTTTTTTTATTTTTTCTTCTTTCTTTCATTTCATATGAAAAACATTTCTGTTGATGGCGCGTGGGAGACAGGAGCGTGGGAGAGATGCGACAAATAGTAATTGGTCCAAAACGATACCGTTTTATACTGTCATAAATTTTTTACTTCAAATCTGTTCCGCGGATCCAGAGTTCTAGACCTGCTCGGCTTCAGGCATAATTTTTCATAATTTAGGTTGATTTTGTATTATTTTTTAAATAATTAGTTTTAATAACATGCTGGTTGTGTTGTGCATAAAAAATATATGTTTTGAAAAATATAATATAAAAATTTGAAAACATACAATTAATGTTAATAATATTTATGAAAATAAAATAATTAATTTTAATATATAATTATATGAATCACTTCATATTAAAATAATTTTATTTTTATTTTTAAAATAAAAAAATACTATCATTTCAATGATACTGCAATAGTTATTAAAGTTATTAATATGTTGTTAATCATTTAATTATACTCAGTAAAATAAAAATATTAACTTTAATAAGATTTTCAATGTAGAAACATGTAACTTGATGATTTACTTGTAAAACCCATAGTCTTCCTATACATGATTATTTTATATAACTTTAATTTAATTGTTAATAACATTGCACATTCTTATCAATTATTTCTAGGAATATTATATAATATAAAGGTATGAATAGTTCAATAATAACATTGGCTGTGCTTGTTAAAAACATTTATCGATATTTAAGAATATGAAGTTATTTAGTATAATACAATTTACATTTAAGTTTTACAATTTTGTTAATATATCATATTAGTTCATTATTAAATAGTTAAATTACATACTTTTAGATTTAAATTATTCTTTTCCTTAAAAAGAATAAACACTTTTTCATCTAATAATAAAATTTCATCACAATCTTGTTAATATACACATAATTGTATTTATTAAAAGAAGAAGTAATAATTAAATTAAATAATTCAAAGTTCCTTTAAAAATTAAAAAATGAAATGTAATTTACATTTAAATGTTATTTTGAGATGGTAGTTATGTGGTATATAGCTCATATAATTTTATATATAGAGGTAAGTACGCTGATGCTGGAGCGGAGTAAATTTTATATAATTTTAAATGTAATTTACATTTTATATACAATATATAGGTAATTTTGTAAAATTATATTGGATAAGGTTAGTATAAATATATGGTTGATGTAATCCTAAATTAAGTAGTGACTAAAGCAATAGCCGTCGATCCCAAGGACGTTGACACATTGCCGAACCTCATTAAATCTCTGTGTTGATTTTTTTCTTTTTTTTTTTGTATTTTCGTGATTCCTTGATTTTTAGATTTAACAGGTTATTATAAAAATAAATGAATTTTTTTATTTTAATTTAAATATCCCTTGATATCTAAATTGCATTCTACATAAGTATGTTATGATTTTTTTATTTTTAGAGCTTATTAATAAAAAAAATTATTCATATTAATTAATATAATAGAAAAATAACATTATATTTTAAAAAATAAAAATAATGATACATACAAATATAATAATTTATTTA
>JAQSVH010000008.1:13346411-13364793 GCA_029448705.1 Adansonia digitata
TAGTCCGAATTGGTACGTAAATATTCACATTATCTTTAGTGAGATGTCTTTAATGGATAAAACTGTGAAATCTAACAGTGCAGACTCTTAACACCTTGTTTGTGAAGGAATCAAACAAAAATTTAACAAAATCATCGCTCTCCCTTAGTTCAAGGGAAAACAGAAGTGGGAAAGATAGCAGAGCCCACCCAATCATTTTATTGGTGTGAGGGAAGCACACCAAGCAAGTTGTTATGGAATTCTTTATGATTCTAAGCTGAAAGGACACAAATGGTAACACAAAGTATAGCAACTAAGAATCTATGTCAAGTAGATTTGGGTGAGTTTCAAATGCAGATATATATCATAGATATGAGTATACTTAATTTTTCTAAATTTTTACATATATTTAGAAAATCATACTTCTATATCCATGAATACTTTAAAAAAAATAAAAAATCTGAATAATATAGAATAGAATATATAAATTCATGTGACATAAGATGTGAGTTAAAGACAAACAATGAAGAATAGTTAAAGCAAGTTGTAGAGGACCAACCAGACGTTTACTAATATACTAAAAAAATAAAAATAATGTTTCAAAATTCAACAATGTCATAATAAAAATTTAATTAATGATAGAAATATTGATTCAATCAGCTAAGTGGAATGTTAACAAAGAATATTCACCATAAGATCTTATTTCAGAATGATATCAAGAAACCATCAATCCCCAAGCCCTTCAAAAAAAAATTAAAAAAAGTAAGTAGTGACCATTGTTTTTCTTCAGATTGCGAAGTTTAAGAAGGAAATAAGAAATTTGTTTAATTTTTCAGCACTTAAATGAACGGAAGTACAGCATCCTGTCCCCTCCCCAGAGGTGCTTATAAGTCTAAAGCTTTACGCAATTAGTTCATAATGTCATTCTTAAAAGATCATATTCAATAGATTTAAAGTTTGAATTTCAACATTTGTAATTATTTTTTTTTCCAAGATTATAATCCCCTTGTATTTGTGTGTGTATATATACATAAGAAGAAAAGAAACCAAATTCAGACATTGAAATCTCAATCCCTTCAAACCAAAGTCTCCATCAATGCAAACATGAAATTCTTTTGTCAACTACTCCTCAGTACCCCTTTTTAGTAAATTATCATTTGTCCCTATCTTTACTTTCATCTCCTTCATTTTCATATCAAAAGTGTGGACCAACCTTCTCATTTCGGTTTGCAGCTCTCCATCTGTATTTCACTCAAAATCAGCTTTGAAGCACAATAGTTTCACTTTCCAAATCAAAATTTCATCTTTTGTGAGATTGCTGAAAACATTTGACTTGTCCAATCGTGTAACCTGGTCTCAATCTCTTTAGGATAATTTCATCTATTCTCAAAGTGATGTCCACTTTAATTGAAAGTTTTACGGTTTTATTTCACAAAAAAAAAAAAATATTTCACAAGTACAAATTTAAGTCTTTACGTGTGATATATTTTTTAGAGTTTCTCGATACAAGATTAGGTATTAGCTAGAGTCTAAAGCCCCCAAGCACTTGGGTTAGAAAGGGAGGACTTGTAAAGCTACATCAACCTTACAATTGCTTGTTAAAGCAGAACTTGTGGTTTTGATGAAATAGAATGAAACACACTATCACCACTAAGCCCTATTTGGTACAATGTGATTATAGGATATTATCAAAGCATAATCAACGTAAGGATCAGGGGGAAATTCAAGAAAATTGTGACGCTCTTTGCGGTGTTTCCCTCAGTGGAAATGAGGAAAACCAGCAATTCGGTAAACCTCTTGATTGAATAGCGTAGGCAATGAAAGTATGATATAAAACAATCATCGAAGGGTTCCTCATTGTGATTTGAAGGATTTTGATTGGCTCTTTCGCCTTGCCATTCATCATCCTGTAAGGCCGCAATCAACCAAATGGGTGCATTTTTTGTCACATAAAATCTCTCATGCTTGAATTATCATATATAGATGCCTTATGCATGTACAAGTACAACCTAACCCAAAACCATTAGTTCTTTTGTCGATTAGGATTTGATCTTTGTAGAGAGCCAATACGAGAGAATGCACCCTAAAAAGTTTCTGTGAATTTGTTTGATTGTTTGTTTGCATCATATCCTCTCATCGTACCTATATCATGCTTTGTTATCTAAACCATAAATTTTATATATTTAAAAAATTATATTTTTATATTTATATTTATGTATATATATATATATATATAATATAAATATTTTTTTAAAAATAAAAAAGTCCATGACACTGTACATGAACGATACAAAGCGAACCGAAGGAGTGGAAAAAAGTTGAAACAGGCATGGAATCTAGCAGTGGGAAATAGTACAATAATACAGTGGTCTATTATTGCAGACTTTGTGAGTGGCAGTAGTACTAGTTGCCAGTAGGGGCCATCGTCAAATTGTGCCGAAGCTTTAACGTGTCCCTATTTCTGTAGACCAAGTCTAGTGATGTTGTTATCAATTTGACTTTGTCCACCCCCCTCCTCCCCTTTCTCTCGTATCTTAAAGATCCTCCTAACTTTAAGCTTTTAGGCACTAAATAAAATGATCATCCAATGCTTTAATCTGGTATCAAAGTTCCACATTAGATTTAAATTACGATTACATCCTATTTTCAATTTCATTGCTCTCAATAAAATTTAAATTATAATTATAAAGATAATTTCAGCTGTATTACATTTATCATAATTATAAATATAATAAATACTATTATTATAATTAATTAGGATGAATATTATATGAAATTAAATAATTACTTGTAAATAAAATGAATATTATCGTAATTAATTACGGTGAATATTCAACAAGTTTTTGAATATTACCAGTGACCATGTTTTTGTTCCTCTATGATGAGAAACATTTGCAAGTTTTTTTATAAATATAAGAGTTTGCTTAGTTTTAAATTATCTGTTTCTTCAATCAACTTCTTATATATTATGAATTTATCAATGTAAAAAAAATTTATAGTTACAATTAAGTATTATATTTGATATAAAATATTTAAAAAATTAAATTAAATAGATAAATTAATCAATACTGGATAAATCGAATATAAAATAAAACTTATTTTTGACCAATAAATATGGTGAAACTCGAATTTTGAACTATATAAACTCGTATTTAAAATAAACAAGCATTTCTAATGCTTTGCTAATGATGTAATATTCACAAGTCAAAGTTGGCTACGATGAAAGTGAACAAAAATATCTCAGTGAGAATCTTTCATTAAGAGACTTAAAACACGATTATAATATAAATACTACATAAATATATAAATATATCAAAATTTATATAATATAAATTATTAATTTATTAAATTTTATATAAATATATAATAAATTAAATATGATTTTAATATAAATATGATATAATAGATAAATTGTTAGGCCTAGTGTGGATGGGCACTGACAGAAGAAAAAGAAGCAATACAGTGTGAAGGCCTCACATCAATCAAACTTTGCAGTTCAATAACCCAAAGCCAAGATAATGCTAAGTTAACCACTCTCTTCTGGCTGCTGCTCCCCTTAACTCCCAAATGAATATAAAGTCTTTGAATCTTTCTATTCGAAACAACCATCTGGGATTATTTACACCCACGTTGATTAAATCTAAGAATCTGCCTGTGGCTATCCACCGTAGTTCCGAGAAGAATAACAAAAACAAGTCATATGAAGAAGAAGAAAGGAAGGAAAGCTCCGAAACAATCAGCCTGAGTTCCTGTCAGATGTTAATTTCACATAATATGCTAACTGATATTGGCATGATATAAACGTTGCGTACCCGAAAATGCAGATTGCTTCTCTAAGTTCGAAACTTGCACGATTATCTAAGGCACCTCAAGCATGACAACTCTAAAAATTCACGTGAAGCTTCCCAAAAATATATATAATTTTCCATTCCAATAAAATTTTGAACAAATTGTAAACGAAACAGAGGACTGTTAATGGAATAAATGTAAGTTGTCAACACTATATTAGTATTCAGCCTCCTCAAAGTGGTTGCCTAATGATTTCCAACCTCTCTATATGTATATATATTCTTTTCCTCAGGCCCCAAAACAGAGAAAAATAATATGGTACCATATGGAACTTACATCTTACATAGTAACTCCAAAGAGCTTGCCGAATAAGCTAGAATTTTATCCTCTTTGCCAACCCTGAAAACTTAAGGGGGAGCATGCTGTGCTCTTATCAATGTCAAGAAGAAGGTGAACATAAAAAATGTGCATCACAGAATCTGAAAATCAACCTCACTTTGTACACAGCAACCGGCCGTTGGTTGTCAGCATCTTTGCTTCTATCCAAATGCAGGTATAAGTAGGTATCTCTTCCCCCTTTCTTTCTCCAATGGCATTATAAACCAAAAAAGACACAATATATACAGTGGTAACCTAATCTTTAGCACTGCCTAAACCAGAACGACTTATGGCCTCCAGAGCCTGCTATACCAAACATGTAAGTCCGTCCACATCCTGGAAGCTGAAATCAATCACCTTTGAAACAGAAGTAATACACTCAGTATTTCGTTCTTTTCCAGGGCTGAATAAGCAGCTGCAAAAGTAGTTTGGGATTTTCTCGAAGCCTCCATTGCAAAACTTAGGCCCTGCGTCTGTAGAACAGTAACATATTAACGCATTTACCTACTTGCACCACCTCATTAGCTAATATAGACATCAAGAGACAGGGAATTCTTACCAAGTTTATATGAGATCATACAAAAGGTTACCTATGACCTGTACCGAATGATTTCTAGCTTTATTTTACAATAAAGATCTTTGGGCAGACTTTATGTCTTAAATTTAGTTTTCTTAAACTTTACGGCAGGCAAACTCAAAATATATTCTAAATCAGAGCGTGACAAAGGCAAAAGCCTGACACTAAAAGTCTACCAACACGCTTGGCCAGGTTGCTGACATCAATCTATTTGACAGTGAAGAAAAACAAGCATAGTAACTCCCTATCTTAATTATACAGTAGGTCTATCTAGTAATCCTTCAAGCAATCAAAAGTTTGGTTTTCCAACCAGTAAGTTGAGAAAGATCTATATTACCAAAGAACCCTAGTCAGATAAAGCAAATCTAGACTGCAGGACCAGTGGCTAAGCAGTTCCTTACCCTTTCTGACACTTCCTCATCCAGAATATCATCTTAATTCCACCAAAATCACATATATCCATGTCCAACAACCTCATAACAAATTTAAAAGTTGTCCACAATAATTTTTTATCTACCTAAGAACATTATTGGAGAAAAGCATAGTATATAGGCAGTTTACCATGATACTGAAGTAAAAACACGGTGTAGATTACCGTCTAATTAAACATAGAAAATCATAAAGAACCTAGAGAGAGAGGAGAAAGCGAAAGATTGACACAGCTACAGAACCAACTTACAAAGTCAAGTAGCCGAACAGCAATTAGGCGGTTTCTAGCAACATTGACACCGGTTCCGGCAACATGTGAAACATTACCCTTGGCTACTGGAGCCTTATCCACTGATGGATGATTATTTAAGTTATTATCAACATCTGATGCAGAAGATGATGGAGATTCACTTATATGAAGCCACTTGAAAAGATGTTGTAAGTTACTTAATCTTAGAGAACTGCAAAATGTGATAATTAACAGGGAAGAAACAATTTAGTTTCAAAGGCAAATGCGTTGCTGACTGCCGTCAAATAAATATAAACCACAACCTCAGCACTCATCCCCCAGAGATAGCACCACTTATTGCACATGATTCAAATTTTAAAGGTAAAAGTCACCAAATGGGAAAGTAGCGCCATCTAAAACGACGTGCAATAGTCACAGAAAGAGAAACAAGCCTGATTATATATCCATCAAATGATTTCTTACCCTGAGGATTCATCGGTAGAATTGCTTGCAACTCATTCCGATCTCAGGTGCTAGTAGAATGTTTGCTGTAAACAACCCTCATGTATGCTACCTCCAAGCATTAATAGGCCAAAGCAGCAGCAGCCATTTCTCCACGTATATCATACACTTGGGCACACATTTTGTGAACTTGAGAATTTTAGCATAGAGCAAGATATAGAATCATATATCAACACTCCTAATGCAAATATAAAGCCAAAAAAAAAAAAAAAATCTATTGAAGTTCAAGAAACAACAGTTTCCCCTCACTTTTGAAACATTCACTTACAAAGTTTAGTGGTGATGCTGTACAGTACGTCGGCCGCTCTCACTATTGCTGGTCTCTAGAAAGGCAGGAACACCAAGAAAATTAAGGGCAGCTTGGAATAAATCTCATTGCTTTCAAAAGCAAAACCAGAACTCTGAAAGAGGACAATGCAATATAGGGACAGTTAGGATAGCCAAAACTTTCTTTCTTGTATAACTTTGCAAAAGTGGCATATCAAACTATCAATGTAAGAATAAAATCTGAAAAAGAAACCTTAAGACGATCACCATAATCTCTAAGCTTTTTAGCATCATTGAGCAAATGGCTATTCCCCAATCTAGAAGAAGGTTTAGTTTTAATGCTGATTTTGCAAATAGATCTCTATCCTGATAATCCAGGGTGGAAGATTTACAATACCGGGATTAAAATCAGTTGACATTTTCTCTTTCATTTCTGTAACAGATTGCGCAAGCTCAAAAGTAACATCCCCATCCCAACATCTTCTAAAATTGCCACTCAGAGGAAAGTCACTATTTGCAGCATCATCCTTCCCCGAACTATCGCATGCCGTTGATGCAAGCTTTTCTGGATATGAGGTCCTCATTGGAGTTGAAGAAACTGTTTCAACCGGAGAACCCCTTGCTTCTTCAAAGCTTGCTCTGGTTTTACGAGAACCAGAAACCTTTGAACAGCTAGAAGTTGCTGCCATCAAAATTCGTCCAGTTCCAGACTCCCTTCTTGATGAATCAAAGCCATCCAAAGTTTTCTGATATGAGGACTTTTTCTTGTGTTTAGTTAGTGGCAGTTTCCTATCAATACTTCTGACTACTTCAATACTACCAATCACATGAGCATTACTTTTCCTGTTTGATGTACCTTCAGCATCATTTCTGTGGGACTGTTTCCTCTCAATTCTTGAAACTCGTTACCTTTTTTCATTCCTAAATCCACTCTCACTACTTTCTTCGTTCGCATATAACTCGTGCCCGTTTTGACCGTCCTGCCAGTCCTCCAATTTCCTTTTCTTCACAGAAGCCCTTTTATCACATATTCTTATTTCTTGTGACCCACCATCTTATGAGGCCTGAGCTTCGTCCACAAGTTTCTTCACAGAAACTACTGATCTTTCTTTCATATCATGCTTTATATCCCCAGAATTGGAGCACTCATTAAAAATCTGCTCACTTCTTCCATTTGCTTGGCTTGGCAACCCAGTGCTTGAATTACCGCTTACTGTTCTCGGGTAAGAGTTAGAAATGTGAAATTTATCAATAGTGTTTATAACTTCCGTTTTGGTTTTCTTTGGAACTTCATACACACATGGACCAGACTCCCTCTTGTTTTTCATCTTCGCTTGCTTGGTCTCACCTACAATCAAACAACGCCCAAAACTAAATAAACAAATAAATAATCTCAATATAAAAGACTGACTGCTAGTGAAATTTTGTCTTTATGGTCAACTGAATATCTCCAAGCTGATGCTTTTCTTTCTGTTCAAAGGTGGATTTCTTCATGAGATTTTATTTAACATCGACCTGTGTCATGTCACATAAGCTCCTACTTTTCAAAGATTCCTGCTGTTGGCTTTTTTTGGAGTTTGACATCTGAGCCAGGCCACTGGTACCTTCTTTCTGCACTTCCTCCGGCCCATGTTTTTTCTTCCCTTGAATAGATGATGCCTGAGAATTGAAACTAGAGTTGTTCTGATCGGGATGCCGAAGATGAGCTGAAGTAACTAATGATGTAGTTCCACTTGTATGATTTTGTGGGTTATTTTGATTCTCAGCAACCGGAACCTGGTATAATGCATTGCGAGCTTTTGTTGTCTCCGACTCACTAATGTCACAGTCGTTCATTCTAGGCCCATACAACAATTTCAACAACAAAAATCAGCAAATGCAGAATATAGATGCATATGTTCCCACGCATAAACAATGCTTCTATCAATTTACCTATTATTCACCAGGTTTTTCTACTTATCTGCACGCCAAGGACCATGCAAGCACAAGCACGTAAACACACACATAGCATGCACGCAAACAAAGAGACAGGCACATGCAACATCTAGGAACTTACAGCCAGTTAAGCATGCTACACAACCAATTCTCAGGGAGCTGTTCTGGTCTAGTATCAAAAGGCAAAAGTCGCCACTTGTGACAACGATCACAGTGAACCCAATTTTCTTGTGTGCCTATAGCAGCAATTGCTTCTGGTGCTGCTGTCTGAGAGGCAACCATCTTATCGGTGAGTTGAGGAACCATAACGGGAGTAGCCACTCCCGACAGCTGATCATCAACTGTTCTACCACTAAGTATCTCCTTTTGACTTATCCGAATGGCCATTCTGCTCAGTCTCAAAATCCACTTGACCAGAATCTTTTAGCCTATTTTGAAAATGCTTCTTTGATGGCTCCATTCGGTCACTTTTCTGTTCGAAACTTGTTTCCAACGCATCTCAATGATTATCAAGGACATTATTAATATCCTTCTGCAACTTCAATTTATGAATCTTATTTTTAACTGAAGAAAAATCCTGACTGGAACTAGTGGTATCTTTAGGTGTTGCATCCACATTGAATCTCAAACTTTCCTTCATTGAATCAGCAATTTGTCCAGTGTTTTTGCTACCTTTAGACGAATGCTTGCCCTCAAACAATGTCTTTCCCTTCTTGGAAGGAATATTTATTTTATTTTGTACATGAAATGTAGCTATCTGACCAACCCCTTTTTTAATCTTCCTTACATTTCAAAGGGGAAGAATTTTGTTAGCATTTGATCCCAACATTTTCCCCAACGTCAAGAGAAGCACTGTTATGAGAATTTACTACACCTCTGTTCCGAACCCTTTTCAACTGAACTACTCCGCTTATCCTGCTTCTTTTTCTTGCCACTAGGTCTACTCCTTCCAGATATTGACTCCAAGGAATCCTCCCTTGCTATTCAGCGGCTCCACCTCTCGGTGCATTGCGGTTAGCTTCCACAGAAAAATCACATGCCCTAGCAGTGGCTTTCACAGAGTAAGCAACATTCACTGAATTATATAGAGCTGTGAGTTTCAAGCCATTCGGTAACAACTCCTTCCCTACTGCAGTCTCGTTTCCAGACTTCTTTTTTATGAGCAATGTCTTGTCATTCTCAGCATTCATGTGATTTCTGTGCTTTGATTCCACCAGCTTTTTACTTTTCCCCATTTTTCTTCTCATTTAATTGTTTTCCAGTACCCAAAATGGACTCATCTATTAAACCAGAAGATTGTTCTTGACAAGCTTTAAGTGACGGGATATATTTACCTTCTCTAGAAGGCCTTTCCTTTTCCTTTCTTAATAAGCACAGCAGACTGTCATGAAGAGGAGACATGAGTAGACCACCAGGAACATGGTTGGAAGTCATAAACTGTTTAAAAGCATAAATATCAATGCATCTTTTTTCATAAGCACACACTGAAAACAACCAAGAGAAAACTCTACCTGAAGAATTCTGGTAGGTGATTCACTGGTAGATTCTTGAGGTATCGTCACAGTTCCTCCACTTTCCTCAGAATTGTTCCCCAGTGAAGAAGATGGAGAATAATCAAGCCCGAGACCACTATAGATTGCAGCACTTTCTTGAGCTTTGCTATCAGAGCCCATCTTAATCTGAACCTTCAAAGTCTTCTGGTCATTAGGAATCCCTACTCTGTTAAAACTCTCATCCTTCTGGGCTGACTTCTCAACCACTTGAGCAGAAGACAAATGTGAATTATCTTAGCTGCAATGTTGTCACTTCGGCAGGAAGCATTTACAGGTCTCCCAGTTAGGGCTACATTTGGAGGAGCTTTCAAACTCTGAGATTCAACCTGTATGGTAACACAATCCACAGCACTCAAGTAAACTAGAATTACATTAAGCTTTCCACGCAACAGCTATGGATATGTTCCAAAGAATTGACCAAACTATAGTAAGGATATTGTCCATTTACCTCCATAGATAGACTGTAGGAAGACCTTGGTGTGCTGGAGTTTCTCTGTGGTGTCTTCGAACGCGATAACTTTGGAGGAGAACGTTCATAGGTAGGTAAAAATGAACCATAACCACCAAATTTTGCCCCTGAAAAAATAATTTAAGTCCAGACCATCATCTTCAATAAGAACATTAAACTTTCAATTTTCTGTAGTTAAAATTGCAATCAACCACTTACCCAAATTTTCTGCAGAAACCCCCGCCTTCAAGATCTTTTTGAAAATGGCCCAAAACATTTTTAATTTTCTCATCCTTTAAGAGATGAAATCCCACGTTACTAATGGAATAACACGGAGAATTTTGAAAGCTAATAAATAATAAAACTGATACATATATATATATATATCTCAATGTATATACATAACTGGCACAATAAGCCAACGGTTATAAGCACATAGAAGTCCATTATTTTCAGTAGGTCAGTAATAACATATGGACTAATTATAGTTTATTACTTCAAGTATAAATTAGATCATCAATAAAATAAGAGAACTGATAACGTTAATTACATTTCTTTGCTCATTCAAACAAACAATAGCAACATAAAATATATATATATATATTCCAAATGTTGAGGAAGTTCCAAAAATCATCAGGCATAATTTCAAATTAACCATTCCTTGCAACAAAGCTTAATATAATTGCATTGCATACAAAGTACCATTAAATGCTTGATCAAACTAAGAATTAAGCATAATTCTTATCAAAAACCCAAAGCATACTCCCAAGTTCAAGAAACAGAGTACGGATGTAAAGAGAAGGTAGTATCGGGGGTTAATATTGTCGTCGCGACCGTTGGGATAGCAAGCTTCTGCTTCTTCAGGTCCAGAATTTTCATCCATCTCCAAACCCACAAACCAAAACCCCTAACCTCCAAAACTTTAACCCCTCAACCATCCAATGCCCCCTCCTTCCCGAAAATCCAACATCACCAAAATGAAATAAAATAAAATGAACCCAATAAATTATTCGGAAAAATGTGATGAAATCAGTAGTTGAATTTATTGGCAGGACCAAAATAAGCAAAGAATCAACAATGTGCATGAGGCAATTGTAACGTCCCAATTTCATATTGAAAATTTTTGTCATCATATACAAGTAGAGATTTAAGTTTATATTTGATCGTGAGATTCAATGAATCAAAGTAGATAATATTTTATAACTTGGGTGTGAAATTTCACAAATGATATCAATCAGCGGTAGATGAGGGCTAAATACTATACCATACGAGTTATTTTTAAAATCCTGCAAGAACTAAGTGCTATAAGATGACAATTACCTTTAGAATGCCAATCTTTGGTGTGATGTTGTCTTTGTCTATTTTGTATTAGTTTTGCCTATTCCCTATTGTGTTTGACGATGACGTCAAACTTTAAAATAGAAGAGTTTGTAACACTCTGATCTAATATCGAAAATTTTTGATAATCTGTCATGATATATATATTGAGACCTAAACATATATTAAAAATTTGTCATAATATATATATTAAGACCTAAACATATACTTGTTAAACGTATTTAAAAATAAAATTGTGAAATCTATTAGATTAAAAATAAATAATACCTTATAAATTAAGTACGAGTTTACACAATTGCCTGTAATTAGTTAATTATGAAAGTTATCAAATAAAAATTTTATAGTAACATTTGTCTGAGATCAGTTAATTTTAGAATTTGATGAAGTTTATTATTATGATTTAATCTTGTTGGGCCTAGTATATAAACAAGTAACTTGTACTCAGAAATCATGAATGAAAATCGTCAAATTTCCTCTTTTCTTTCTATTCTCAATTTCTCTTTCTGGTCCGTATCTTTATTTCTTTCTCTCATCTTCTTCTAGGCCAATTCCGTGACAAAAAAACCCACCAAAACCCACAGAAGACAATCTTCCAAAACCGACTTGGATCCTCTCAAATTAAAAATAAAAAATAAAAAAGTTAATCCTTTTTAATCAATCAGTTTGATAAAATTACTCCATTAGTATTTCAATTTTTTTTTCTTTTTGGTTAACTCAAGTTCAGATAGATATCAATGGTCAGACGATGGAGACTGAAGTGATCCACGACTGTCTCCAACTCGGGATTGACTCGTTCCGAGTCGCGGTGCTGTATTCGTTTTTGGGTTCCAGAGTCACACTCTCCTCTGAAGAAAAAAAAGAACCAACAGCAGAAAGAAAGAGCTATGGTTTTATGTGGGTCTTTATTTCGGTTTAAATTATATATACATATATAAATTTATCGAAAGAGCATCCTTTCCTGCTTCAACTTTTCTTTAAGGTTCATTTAATGAAAAAAAACCATCATGGTTTGATTTGCAAGCTTTTGCTATCTGTTACTAGAATTTATAACATTGGGTGAGTGAAAACAAGTCAAAAGGAGTATATTGTCTTTTAAATGTTTTAAATTATTTTTTATTGTACAGTTTTTTAAAATTAAAGAGATTAATATTTTTTAAATAATAATTATATTTTTAAATTAAAATACTTAAATATTTTTAATTTATTATTATTATAATTATTTTTACGTAATTTATATTTTATTTGGTTTTAAAATTATTTTTTTCTATTTTTATAAATACATTATATGTGTTAATTTGTTAATCCATGTAAAAAAAGCTTTATTTATTTTATTTTTTTATTTAAATCATTAGCATCTCGCAAACTATTGCATTGCATATTGTTTTAAATTTGCACTCGATAAATTTACTTAAGAGATATATCGTTTTCTCTCGAATTTTAAAAATATTTCATACTTCGAACTTAAATTCAAAATCATTGATTAAAAGAAAAAAGTATTTTTATGAGAAATTATATTTATTAACAGCAAAATTAATATAAAAATAGAAATCTTTTGGTAAGTAAATGATTAAAAAATAAAAAATAATTATATATATATATATACATTAAAATGAACGAAAAAAAGAAACAGTCTAATCATTCTTGGTTGGTCCCAAATGAGTAATTGGTCCCACCAAACAACCGCACGTGTTTAGCAGAACACAAACAAAAAACTACCAAAAAACCAAACAAACGATCATACAAACAGTAGACTTTAACTGAAAACATTTTTGTTTTAATTTTAAAGTTTGAACCTTTTTTTCGTCGGTTAAATAAAAACTCCACCACAGTAAAAGAAAACAAAAACAAAACCCCCAAAAAAGAGAAAATTTATTATAAAAGGAAAAAAAAAAATTAGATTCGATCGTATCGCCCAAAAAACCCAATTCTCGATCTTCACACCCACATTCAATAAATTCATAAATTTATGAACTTTTGTTTTCCATTTTTTCTTTTTTTCAATTCCTTCATTAGGGTTTGATTTTTGGTTTATCTCATATTTAACTGATTTTTTTCCCCAAAACTTCAAAGCTACGCTTTTGCCTCCATTGTTTGGTGAGTCCCGAATTCGCCCTTCTTTGTCAAAAATCAGAATAGGGTTTTTGTTTGTATAATTAAGTAAAAGGCGTGTCTTTGATGTTATAATCATTGCTTTATTGACTTTCTTTTTCATTGTTTTTTTATTTTTTCAGTGATTGAAGGGGGAAGGGAAAATTGTTCCAAAAAAAAAAAAAAGGAAAAAAGAAGCTGATTATAAGGAAGGTCTTCACTTTTTAAAATTTTTTTTTTTTGGGGGAGGGGGTTAAAACAATTAATTCTATTGAAAAGGCGGCTGCCGAATGTTTGCTTCGGATATGAATGCGGCCGGTGATGCCGGCATGGTGCTGTTTCCAATTCAATTTACATGGCCACATGGTGGCAGAAGTGTCTTCGTATCTGGCTCTTTCAAGAGGTGAACATTAATTACCTCTCTTCCTTTTTTATTTTTTTTTCTTTCTTAAAATGCTATTGATGTAAAAATTGTGGTGTTTAGGCTTATGATTAGTATTTAGATTAATGGTAAATTGTTTGCAAAATGAAGGTGGTCCGAGCTCGTGCCAATGTCACAGGTTGAAGGTTGCCCCAACGTGTTTCAAGCCGTTTGCGCCGTACCACTTGGTTGCCATGAGGTTGGTTAGTTTGCTTTATAGGAATTGGAAATTCAAAATTTTATTTTGAAGATATGGTTAATTTCGAATTTGTTCAATGCTCTTATATAATTGCTGTGTTATTTTTATTGCTTGAGGAGCATGTTTAAGCACTATTCTTATTTAGTTTAGGATGGTTTTATTGTCAAGCACTACTGGAGCATGCCAATCCATCTTTGTATTTTATTTGGTCCCTTGTGTTGGTTCTTACATGCAGTATAAGTTTCTTGTTGATGGTGAATGGCGACATGATGAAGGGCAACCTCACAAGAATAGCGAATATGGAACAGTTAACACTTTTGACGTCCCTCAGGTACAACCTCGTTTGGAGATAATGAATAACATGGAAGTGGATAATGGTCTCACGGCAAGAGTCTGCTATACTCCTTAACTTTATACTTAGCATTGTGCTGAAAATTTTCCTTGTCAAGGCCTAGTTTAGCATTTTGATTGAGATCAAAAATTGCTATCAAAAGAAAACTCATCATAACTGCAATAGCGGGTCGTAAAAGCAGGTGGAACGTGCTTTTTGCTACTGCTAGCAATTCATGGCTGTCGAGATTTTTTGTATTGAAAATTTGACCTTGTTTGGCATTGTGTTTGCAGTCAAATGCAGTGCCAATCACAATGCCAAATGGGCTAATGATTTGGTATTCCTTTTTTATTAATTTAAGTTGTCATAGATCTAGTTATGCATTGCAATCACCGTAGTCTGCATACGACTGATGCTTGTTGCATTTAAGTTCTCAACGCATGCTCATTGTGTGTCTTATCTATTTATTTATTCATTAATACCATTTTATTTCCTTTTACTTTCTCATGTAAGTTGATTTTGATACCTTTTCGCAATGCAGCATCGGATTTCTGCTGTTACATTGAATCAAGCAATGCCTAGGATTTCAGAAGAGGATGTACAGGCCTCCCGTCATCGCATCTCTGCATTCTTGGGAGATCATACTGCTTATGAGTTACTACCTGAGTCAGGCAAGGTTTGGCTGCATTCCTATTGGTCCTCCTTCATGATATACTCATTTCTCTTCATGTTTGACACTGACCAATGCATGTTACTTCCACTTTGCTAATTTAGACAGATCTGCTTACAGGTTGTTGCCTTGGATGTTGATTTGCCTGTAAAACAAGCATTTCATATACTTTCTGAGCAGGTACATGTTTAGTTCAGTCGGAGTTTAGGATTTAGTTATTTATTTTGGGATGTTTGAGGAGTCGATATAGTTATTTTCATATAACGATTCTCTATCTTTTTGTTGGTTAAGATACATGTTCTGCATAGCCATATAATCTGCCACCACAGAAAGCAAACGAAGGGGGAAAGAGGAAACTTCTGTGCTTTTCTTTTCCTAATCATTGCTTCTTAATAACATTCATGCATGGTTGCTTGTTGCCTATAAAGAGCTTGGATACATATATTTTATGAGTCTAGCCATTTCAGGGTATACCGATGGCTCCTCTTTGGGACCTCAGCAAGGGAAAGTTTGTTGGAGTAATTAGTGCTTCGGATTTTATACTGATCCTGAGAGAGGTATGCTTGTATTTCAAAATCAAGTTTTTTGGTACTAGCATGTCTTCCAAAATCTACCAAGATTTTTCTGATGTATTTCTCTTAAAGCATACTTTTTTATTATGCAGCTTGGAAATCACGGATCAAATTTGACAGAGGAAGAGCTTGAAACACACAGTATTTCTGCCTGGAAAGAGGGGAAGGCGTACATGAAGGGGCAAGTTGATGGGCATGGGAGACCAATTCCAAGACATCTCATCTATGTTAGTGTCTGATATAGTGGTTTGCCTTGGATAATAGCTTAAAAAAGACGTTATTTATGCACGTGCATTTTATTTTTGTTTGTACAAACAAAGGAGCTGTTTGTCCAGTCATGTTTTTATGAAAGGCAGCTGTTTTTTTAATAGTCATGTGTATGTTTGATGTTTTTGACCCTTCTTGATGATTATGCAGGCTAGCCCACATGATAATTTGAAGGATGTAGCTTTAAAAATTTTGCGAAATGGAGTAGCCATAGTTCCTATTATCAAGTCATCCTCAGAAGATGGTTCATTTCCCGAATTATTACATCTTGCTTCTCTTGCTGGAATACTAAAATGTGAGCTTTTCAATAGTTTGTTGATTAATGGTACTTGTTAGGAATACATGGTTCACTGACCGATGGAGTTGGATTTCTAGGCATATGCAAGTATTTTAAGCATTGTTCTGAATCTTTGCCCATACTACAATTACCGATTTATGCAATCCCTCTGGGTACCTGGGTTCCAAGAATCGGAGAATCCAGCAGCCGGCCATTTGCGATGCTGAGGCCTGCAGCTTCCCTTAGTTCCGCATTAAATATGCTAGTTCAAGGTATGATTCCTGTTCTGTCAATACTTTATGGAAGATTTTTTCAATGGTTACTTGAAGTTAGAAGAACAAGGTTAAGTTTAAGACTCTAGGGCACCTCGAATTGATTAGAGATGTTCATGTATTTATCATTTATGTATCATTTGTTGGTGTGATAAGGTTTTTGTCCTTTGTCAGTGCAGCTCAAGTAAGTTCAATACCTATAGTCGATGATAATGACTCGTTACTGGACATATATAGTCGGAGGTAAGGTTTTATTCTTGATTGATTATCTTTCTAGCATGTGAAACTTACTGTCAGCTTCAATGGAGGGTGATATGTGTTCATTACTTGTCTTTTTTTCAGTGATATTACAGCTTTGGCGAAAGGCAGAGCATATACACATAATCTAAATGAAATGACTGTTTATCAGGTAACTGTTGTGACTTTGGTTTTTCCTTTTTATCTGGTTTATGCATTTAACTACCCGAACAAGGTTGGCTGGTTGAGGAAGTTTTGGAGCTGATAATTCTCGGAGAGGTGGATATTTTAAGATTCTTTTCCCCTGATTCTTGTCTGCAGCCTCAAACAAGGTTCTGCTGTCTAATTGCTCATAATGACTGGTTCTCTGCAAGCCTATGTTACTTGGACTTAGGTGTTAGTATTGGATATGGGTATCTGTATGACATGAGTATGTTTAGATTTCTCTAAGTTTTTGGTCCTTAGACGGTCATATCCCTATACACATATCTGAACATGCATCGAACATGGGCACTTCAAAAAAAATAAAAGATTCGGAGCTATCTGTAAGCAACATGTTGTGATGTTGGCTTTCATACCTGTGCAATGTTTTCAAAGTCCTAGGGTTGCATGATTGGTAAAATCTCGTTGAAAAATCTCCATTTCAAACTGTTAACGTAATGAATAGATGAACTGACTTTAAATGTTTTCTCAGATTAAATGAACCCATTTCAACTTACGAAAATGAAAATTAAGAATATTTTCGATGTTCCAACTAATTTACGTTGTATTTACTTGTATTCAGCTGATCTCTTGGTTGAAAACCAATATCTTTTTATATTGCCAAAAACTCGTTTCCTAATGTCTTTCGCGCCCCCCCCCCCGGCTTCTATTTACTCATTAGGCATTGCAACTGGGACAAGATTCTAACGCTTCTTACGAGACAAGAAGTCAAAGATGTCGGATGTGTTTGCGCACTGATACATTGCTTAAAGTGATGGAACAATTAGCAAACCCTGGTTATTCTCTCTCTTTCTTTCTTTCATTGTTAAATCTCCACTTTTGTGTTTTTTCTGTTTGAAGAAAGATAGGTGGCCTTTAAGATCAGTGATGTAGCATAAGCAATCTATCGAACGATGTTGCCACCGTTATTTTCCCCATAAATCATTTACTTTAACTATGAAAAATATTACTGTGTGACATGATCTTTTTTTTTTTTTTTTTTTGCCACCAACCCGATTTTCAGGTGTTAGACGGCTGGTTATCGTGGAAGCTGGCAGTAACCGTGTAGAAGGCATCATTTCGCTGACTGACATTTTCAGGTTCTTATTTGGTTAAGAGTCAAGTTATTTTCAGGTTCTAGGAAAAGGGCTTTTGCAGTGGCTTTTGAAACTCCCATGTCTTGTTTAGCCACCATTCCTTGCCTGCCCCCAATGTTACGACTCAGACTGCAGAACTTCACTGTGGGTGATCGAAATCTCATTAACCCCAGGAAAAGAGGCACCATGTAATTTAAGATTTCTTTATATTCCCAGTATTGGACCCTAAATTATGTTTGACCAGGGTAAGATGGCATTGCCGGCCACTAGCTGTTTTTTTTTTTTTTTTGGGGGGGGGGGGGGGGG
>JAQSVH010000008.1:13383169-13398141 GCA_029448705.1 Adansonia digitata
TTATATATAGTACCCTCGTTTGATGAAAATGGAGTTGTAATTTGGCCTTTTGCATAGATTGTTTTGGTTTTAGCATCACATTTTATGTCGTAAACGTGTTTGAAATGTTATATATTTATATAAAATTTTGATATTTTAATAATTTTTGATGTGTTTATGTATTGGTATCATATTTATATAATATAATCATACCAGTACAAGGAGAGCCTTGATTTTTGTGATCCTTTGTCAAAATGTTAAGATAGAAAGAGGCCAAGGAGAGTGAAATTAAACTTTGTAATATTAGACACTATACGAATTCAGCACATAAAAAAATTAAAATAAGATATAAATTATAATAAAAAATAATACGAATATAACATAAACATACAATTATCTTAAAATTTATATAATATAATTATCAAGAAGTTAAATTTTAAATATAATTATAAAAATATAAAAATATAAAAATTTATTTTTAATATTTTAAAAATTTTTAAAAAATGATTTTCGTTTAGTCCAAATTGGATCTAGATTATGAATGTAAAAAAATTTGGATAATTTGCCCCACATGATTTGGCAAGTAACTCAAGTCCATCGAGTTTTGACTTGACCCAATTCTACAAGAGCTTTTTTTTTTTATTTAAATCAAGTTCAAAGGTAAAATAAATCATTTTTTAAATAAAAATTTTAAGTTTAAATTAAGCTGATTTTAAATAAAAATAATCCGACCCTAATATATTTATTAAATATCCCTCCTTTAATTTTATAACTATTTTATATAGTTTAATTAAAACTTTTTAATTTTGATAAAATTTTATTACATTTATTTAATTTAGTTTTAAAAAATCGTCCGCCCCATTCCGCCCCGCCACTGACCCTAATCTCACCAAGTGCGTGCACGTGTTTAGCACAACACATATAAAACAAACGAATTGAGACAATTTACAGTTTGATGTTCGACCGTTTCACATTGACAGTTAAAAACTACCGTTAATTTCCTTAAATCTCCATATTAAAAAATATATATATATATAATTACTTAAAAAAAAAAAAAAACAAAAGCCCCTTTCAGCATCGAAATCTCCTCCTTAATCCTTGTATTTTACCCGAAGACAACGACGATAATTACCCTTCAACGTCCCTTTCAAAGCTTTGATCTTTTCTTCTATTAGGGTTTCCAAATTTTATTAAAACAAGAAAATATATGATAAAAAAAGGAAACCACCCCCCAAAAAAATAATATATGTTCGATCATATCGCAAAAAACCCAATCTCGATCTTCACACCCACATTGAATGAATTCAAAAAAATTTAAACCTTTTTGTTTCCCCAATTCCCTTTTTAAGGTTTGGATTTTTATTTAACTCACTGTCACATTTAACGGAATTTTTTTTGCCGTGCAAAATTCAAAGGTCGCCTTTTGCCTCCATTTGTTTGGTGAGTTCCAATTTCCAAATTCGCCCTTTTTGTTTTCAAACAAAAGGAAGTTAGGGTTTTGTCCGTACAATCAAGTTAAAGGCGAGTCTTTAATGTTATTATTGTTGCTTTTTTGACTTTTTTTTTTTTTCATTTTTTTCTGCTGTGATTGAATGAAGAAGAGAATTATTAAAAAAGGAAGCTGATTGCTAAGAAACTTTTTTTTGGGGGGGGGGGGGGTTTAAAGGATTAAATTCAATTTAGAAAGGCAGTTGACGGTTGTTTGCTTCCAATATGAATCTGGCGAGGGAATCCGGCAGAGTATCAACCCCCGGCATGGTGTTGATTCCAATTCAATTTACTTGGCCACATGGTGGGAAAAGTGTCTTCGTATCCGGCTCTTTCAAAAGGTTATATTTTAATCTCTCTCAGATGCCAGTGATGTGAAATTTGTGATACTTAGGCTTATGATTAGTATTTGGATTAATGATTAATTGGTTTGAAATTGAAGGTGGACTGAGCTCGTCCCAATGTCACAGGTTGAAGGTTCCCCCAATGTGTTTAAAGCCGTTTGTGCCGTACAACATGGTTGTCATGAGGTTGGTTAGTTTGCTTTATAGGAATTGGAATTCAAAATTTTAGGGGAAAAAAAGGAGGGTAATTTCTAATTTGTCCAATGCTTTTATCTAATTCCTGTGCTATTTTTATTAGTTGAGCTGAGTGGATATTTAGATAGGATGACTTCATTGTCAAGCAACTTATAGAGCATGTTAATGCAGATCTCTTAGCCATGACCTCCGTCTTTGTATTTTATTTGCTCATTCATGTGGTTCTAACTTGTAGTACAAGTTTCTTGTTGATGGTCAATGGCAACATGATGAACAGCAACCTCACAGGAACGGCGAATATGGAATAGTTAACACTTTCGACACTTTACCTCTATCTGCAGAGGTCCCTCAGGTACAACCTCGTTCAGATATACAGAACATGGAAGTGGATAACAGTCTAATGGTAAGAGTCAGTTATATTCCTTATACATAACATTTTCCTAAATATTTTCCTTTTTTAGCCTAGTTTAGCATTCTGATTGAGAATTAAAATTGCAATAAAAAGCAAACTCATCATGATTGTAAAAATAGGTAGCAAAAGCAGCTATAGACTTGCCTTTCCAATTGATAACAATTCATCGCGATCAAGTCTTTTCTTTGAAATTTTGACCTTGTTTGGCAATGCGTTTGCAACCAAATGCAGTTCCAATCGCAATGCCCAATGGATCTAACAGTTTGGTGTTCCTTTATTATTATTATTATTTTAAGTTGTCACAGATTAGATAGGCATTGCAAAAACTGTAGTATGTAGATTATTGGTGCTTGTGACATTTTAGTTCTCAATGCATGCTTAGCATGCAACGCATCTATATATTTTTCTCATTCATTCATTCATTAATACCTTTTTATTTCCTTTTACTTTCTCGTGTAAGTGGATTTTGGTACCTTTTTGCAATGCAGCATCAAATTTCTGCCGTTACATTGAATCAAGCAATGCCTAGGATTTCAGAAGAGGATGTACGGGCCTCCCGTCATCGAATCTCTGTATTCTTGGAAGCACATACTGCTTATGAGTTACTACCTGAGTCAGGCAAGGTTTGGATGCATTTCTATTGGCCCTCCTTCACAATAGACACATTTCTCTGCATGTCTGACTCTGATCAGGTGTATTACTTCCACGTTGCTAATTTAGACAGGTCTGCCTCACAGGTTTATGCCTTGGATGTTGATTTGCCTGTAAAACAAGCATTTCATATTCTGTCTGAGCAGGTATTTTTTTAGTTCATTCTGAGATTAGAATTTAGTTATTATTTTTGAGATGTCTGTGTGGTTCCTGATTTTTTTGTTGGTTAAGATACATGTTCCATGTAGTAATGTCTGTACTTTTCCTTCGCTAATCATTGCTTCTTAGAGCCTTATGTAGCTGTAGATGTATCCGAATTTCTTCATGGACATTACTTTCATTCTTGGTAACATTCATGCCTATTTGATTATTGCTGATAAAGAGCTCGGATACATATCTTTTCTGAGTCAAGCCGTTTTCAGGGTATCCCTGTGGCTCCTCTTTGGGACTTCTGCAAAGGGAAGTTTGTTGGAGTTATTAGTGCTTCAGATTTTATATTGATTCTGAGAGAGGTATGTGCATAACGCTGAATCAAGCTTTTGGGTACTAGAAAGTCTTCCAAAATTTTCTGAGATTTTTCACTCTATTCTAATGCCAACTTACTGGAAAGTTTCTAGGTATTAAACTAGATAATCGTCTGATGGAGGGAGTTTTATGTTTTTTTTTTTTTTTTTTTTGTGTATTTCTCTTAATTGCATATCCTTTTCATTATGCAGCTTGGAAATCATGTATCAAATTTGACAGAGGAAGAGCTTCAAACGCACACTATTTCTGCCTGGAAAGAGAGAAAAGCATACATGAATGGGCAAGTTGATGGGCATGGGAGACCAATTCCAAGACATCTCATCTTTGTTAGTGTTTTAGCAGTTTGCCCATGGATAATAACTTAAGAAAGATGTCTTGTTGTGATCGTGCATGTGTGTTTTTTGTTTGTTTGTACAGATGAAAGGAGCTGTTTCTCCATTTGTGTTTTTATGTTTATGTTTTAGCATAGACACATGCATACATTATCTAGGTGTAGATTTGAGCCACGGTTTGGATGGCGACAGTATAACTAGATGTTTGTTTTTTCTTTGTGCAAAGGAGGCCTTAGGGTAAGGATAGGGGAAGGGATTGTATATGCTAGGATTTGAACTCTGAACTTAATGAATACCACCTTTTAAGGGGAATGCATGAATTAACTGAGCTAAGCTCTGGGTTCAACTAGATATTTGTTCTACTATGATGTCTTGCCAGAATCTTGTTTTGGCACAAATTCCAATGTGTCTGTAGTGCATTTTAAGAACCATATTCAGTAAGAAAACAAGTTCACACTACATTAAGGGATTAGATATCATATAGCTGCAAGAAAACCCTGTTATTTTCCTTTTTCTTTTTCTTTTTTTTCCTGTCATTAGTTGCAGTTACCTATTTACTGCATACTATGCTTTTTTTTTTTGCTTGCTTTGATGTTTTGATAAGGTTGCATCTTCGGGGTTCCTTTATGTCATATTTTTAGTTAATGCCTTTATGCCTCGTCTCTTATTTCCCTTGTGCTGTGCCGTTTGAGAGAGGCAGCTTGTTTTTGATAGTGTTGTATGTGAGTGTTGTAATTTACCCTTTTACGAGTGTTACATAAGTGGTGTCGATATGATTATGATACGAAACATGATTATATAAAACCTATACACGGTTAAAGTATGTCGCGTCTAAAATTGCCATGTCTATTGCTGATTATGCAGGCTGGGCCATGTGATAATTTGAAGGATGTAGCTTTGAAATTTTTGCAAAATGGAGTAGCTGTAATTCCTGTCATCCATTCATCCTCGGAAGATGGTTCATTTGCCCATTTATTACATCTTGCATCTCTTTCTGGAATACTAAAATGTGAGCCTTATAATAATGTTGTCAATTAACAATTTTTCTTTTATTTGTTTGGGAAGTAAATGGCTTCTTTTGCCCTAACCAATGGAGCTTGATTTCTAGGCATATACAGGTATTTTAAAAATTGTTCCGGTTCTTTGCCGATACTGCAGTTACCAATTTATGCAATCCCTGTGGGTACATGGGTTCCAACAATCGGAGAATCCAACAGTCGGCCATTTGCGATGCTAAGACCTACCGCTTCTCTTAGTTCAGCCTTAAATATGCTAGTTCAAGGTATGCTTCCCGTTTTGTCAACATTTTACGGAAGGCCTAAGAGAGTATGAATAAGGACGAGATGAGGATATTATTTATGGTTTTTTTTTTTGAAGTTAGAGATATTAGTGTATTTATGCATTGTTTATATGGTATGATAACGTTTTGCCTTTCTTCTTCGCAGCTCAAGTAAGTTCAATACCTATAGTTGACGATAATGACTCATTACTGGACGTATATTGTCGGAGGTAAGGTATCATTCATGACTGATTATTTTTTTAATATTACTTGATTTCGAACGTGAGTATTATATCTATATATTCGATATAGGTATGTTTAATTTTTTTTAATTTTTTTTTTATATTTGTAGGATCATATTTTTATGCTCACGTCCAAAAATATATCGGACGAGTAATTGAAAAAAATAAAAATTTAAAGCAACATAGATCTTTCTAGCATGCAAAACCAGGGATTCAAATAGCGAGCATGCCAAACCAGGGTTTCAAATAGCGGTGGGGTAGTGGTGCCACGGCTGCTATTTTATGGTAGCGGCACCGCCCGACGCCGCTATTTGAGTAAAAAAACGCTGTGAATGAAAATCACACCAAAAACGGCTGATTGCTGTCGCGAATAATACTGTGAGGGAAAATAGCGGCCATAAGGGGCCGCTATTTCCGCTACCTAGGACCAAACACAGCGCAGCTCGCTAAAATTCAACAGAAAAGAAAATACTTAAAATATGGCTTCTGGCGGGTTGTAGACAAAGGGGAGAGACCGAGGAGGCTGCTGGGCTGGTGTGGGTAGGCTTGAGTTTGTCATATAAGGTTGGGAGTATGAGAGCGATAGGTGAGATGACTGACGGAAGAAGAAATAGGCAGAATGACTGAAGAAGGTAGAAGCGAGATGAGAAAAGTGCTTCCTTTGGCAGAGAACCACAGCTTATCGCGAAGAAGAAAGAAAACAAAGTAGGGAATTGTGGGCTTGGTGGATAGGGAGGAATCATTTGGGCTTGGAGTGTTGGGTTGGGTCTATTTTAGACCCAATCCAATTGTTTACAATTATTTTTTTTAAATTTAATAATTCTATATTTTAACTTTGTCATATTATTAAATATGAATACTTTGCCAAATTGACATGTCACATGTTTTTACCTAATTATTAATATATCTAAAAATTTATTGATATGAATAATTTTGTCATTAAAATAAAAGATTATAAAGTGTCATAAATAATTTAAATGAATTTTTATAATTATAATTATTGTGTTTTATGATAAGTTATGCAATATTAAAAAAATTGATGATTGCAACGATTGTTATTACTGCAATAACATTTATTATGTATGTAAACTAATAAATACAATACGACCAAAATGCAACTGTTAACTATTCCCTGTGCAAAACTTACTACAGCTTGGATTGAGGGTGATAGTTGTTCATAATCTCTTGGTTTTTTTTTTTTTTTTTTGTTTTTTCAGTGGCATAACAGCTTTGGCAAGAGGCAGAGCATATACACGTAATCTAAATGAAATGACAGTTTATGAGGTACGGGTTGCGACTTCTGTGTTTTTTTTTTTTTTTTCCTCCTCCGTTTTTGCACTTTGACTACCGAAACAAGGTTGGATGCGTTGGGGAAGTTTTGGAGCTCATAAATCTTGGAGAGGTGGATTTTTTAAGTTTCTTTTATATTTTTGTTGGTAGTCTCAAAATAAGTTTTCCAACTATGATACTTGAACTCGGGTGTGAATGTCGAAAATCTGTAAGTGTCTAATATGGGTATATTAACATTTTTCAAATTTTTTTATTGTATTTGAAGAATCTTTAAAAGGTCGTTTCTTGATAGTTATGTTCAGTTGTTCACGGTTATCGACAACGAGTACTTAGAAAAAATAAAAAGTCAGAGTAATAAAGTGTAATTTGCTCATAACGGCTAGTACTTTGCTAACCAACATGTTGTGATGTTGGCTTTCATAATCATACCCATGCAATGTTTTTAAAGTCTGACACGGTTGCTTGATTGGTAAAATCTCGTCGAAGAATCTCATGTTCAAACTGTTAAAAGTAATGCATAGCTGAACCGACTTTAAGTGTTTCTCCTATTAAATACCATTTCACCTTCTTATGAAAATGAAAACTAAGAACATTTTCCATGTTCAAACCAATGTACACGGCATCTACTTCGATTCAGCCGATTTTATTGGTTGGAAACCGATATCTTCTTATATTGACGAAAACCTGTTCCCTAATCCTTTTGTCTCTGTTTACTCATTAGGCATTGCAATTGGTACAAGATTCTAACACTCCTTACGGGACAAGAATTCAAAGATGTCAGATGTGTTCGCGCACTGATACATTGCTTCAAGTTATGGAACGATTGGCAAACCCCGGTACTCCTCTCTCTCTCTCTCTCCCCTTTAAAGTCCATTACCTGCATGTTTTTTATTTTTTGAAGAACGATAATGATTTGGTGGCTTCTAGATCCATATTCGGATTCGGATGTGAGTATTAGATACGAGTATGTATCTTAAATGAATATATTTATTTATTTTTTTTACTTTTTCATGTATAGGAGGGTTATCTCCATACCAATATTCAAATGTAGGATGTAGCATTGCAGTATATTGAGTGCCATTGCCGCCATTCTTTTTCCAAGATAAATCATGTCGTATAATTGCCCCAAAAAAATCACTATTAATTTATTTTTCCGAGCCCAATTTCAGGTGTTCGACGGCTTTTTATCGTGGAAGCCGGCAGTAATCGTGTAGAAGGCGTTATCTCGCTGACCGATATTTTCAGGTTCTTGCTCGGTTAATCTGAAATAATTGCAGATGACCTATTTAGGAGGAGGGGGTTTTTTGCAGTTGTATTTGGAACAGTTTCATGCCTTGTGGGCAGCCATTCACTTCCCCTAAATGTTCCGAAGAGACTTTGCAGTAATTCGAACCAGTGATCGAATCTCATTCAAACCATCGGATCGAGCCTCTCTGTTTTTGGCTTTTTTTTTTTTTTCTAAAGAAAAAAGAATTTTAGGCCAAAATAAAGAGGCAAATCATGTAATTTGTTCATCTCCCCCACCCATTGCAGACGTTAATTCTGAGTTTTAAAACCGATTGATGCCATGTTATCTGCCTGGGGAGATTTTGACCTGTAATAGTTGTTTTATTGTTGTCTTCAAAGTTGTAAGTAAAGAGATGAAAGAGATAAACTTAGTGAATGGTTAAGCTGTTTTTCTCCTGTACAGCTAGCATTTGGGACATAATATAAAAAAATAAATAAATCGAATATATAAATATATTAAAATATATATAATATAAAATATTATCGTATGAAAATTTATATATATATTCTTTGCCTTTGTTTAGGCCAATGTCAGAGGCAGTTAATTGGATCTTCGGAAATGATTTTTTGAAAGCATGAATCTTAAATTGATATCAAATAAAATTAATATGATGTTGAAAATGATAAATCCTTAATATGATGTTGTGGTTGAAAAATTTTAAGGATTATGATAAAAAGAATTGCATATGAAATGATTTTCAAAACTAACTTTCACTAATCATGTAGATGAAGTTTAAAATTTTGACCAACGTGAGTGTTAGATTTATTCGTAGATTGAGTTAGATTGTAGTTGAAAAATTTTAAAATTTAAGTTTAGTCTTGAATTTGTTATGATCTGAATTATTATTTAAAATATAATAAAATATATAAAATATTTTAATTAATATTTTTATATATTTTTTATAATTAAATTTAAATATAAATATTTTTTAAAGTAAACTCAAATTTGACTCGACTCAATTTTTGAAAAAGTCTAACTTGAATTAACATAGAGAAATTCTATCAGAGTAAAAATATGTCAGTCGAATTTTTTTTTAAATGTTCGTGTTTGAGTCATATTCAAATATTGATATAAATTTGACTTGGCTAGATCCTTAAAAAAGTCTAACTTGAATCAACATAAAGAAATTCGATTAGATTAAACATATGTCAATTGAACTCTTTTTTTTTTAAATATTCGTGTTTAAATTATATTCAAATATTGATATAAAATATAATCATTAAATACTTAAAAAAATTTAAAATTAATATAATATATTCGTATTAAATCAATATTTATATTTAATGATTATTGTGAATAATATAAATTGAAACTATCATCCCCCACCTTCTTTTTTTTTCCAAATAAACCAACAAAACTTCAAGCCGCCAAGTCCAAGAACGATTATTATTAAGGAAAAGGCGTTGAAGTTTGAATTTTGGTTTTTTTGGTTGTTTGATGAAGAAATTGAGAGAATCAGAGGAAATGGTGGGAAGAGAAATCGAAGAATTAAGCGAAGAAGAAAGGAAGGCACTTAGAGGAAGCAAATTTGCTCCTCTCCCTTCCCTTCCTCCTTCCCGTTCCCGACCCAGGTACCCGCTTCTTTTTTCTAGGGTTAGGGGTTTTTTTTTTTGGGGGGGGGGGGGTTCGAATTTGATTCAAAATTTAGGTTTTTTGTTTGTTTGTTATGAGTTGTAATTAATTGTGTTTCCAGATTGGCTCATCCTGGAGGACCTTTAACAACTAATAAAGCTGCTGCTTTGGCTAAATTCCTCGAAAGGAAACTCCAAGATCCCAATGGCTTGTCTTCCATCAATCCTGACCTTCTTGAATTGGCTGTGAACAATGCTAAAGCTACCGTCTTTCAAAGTACCTTTTTTCTGGCTTTCTACTTTTGATCCTAACTTGGTTGTTTTTATTTTTATATATAGGTGCAATGGAATGGGATTTTGTTTTTTCTAATTTTTTCTGAATTTTGCGAGAAAATATTTGACCTAATTGGTTGAAATTTTTTATGGCTTATTTTAAGTGTTAAATGGACTCTAAATTGCTTAGGCTTGGATTTGATTTATTTGTGCTTCTTTAGCTATTTGTATGGGAAGAAGAAGAACCCGTTGGTTTGGTTGATTTGAGAAAAGAAAAGGAAGAGAGTATAAATGGGGAATGCTTGAGATCATATGTCTTGGTTCAGTAGTGATTTTCTTATAATAATAATTTCTTCACTTTATATGGAAATCCGGATGCTGTATATTAGAAAAATATGAAGTGGCAATCTATGTTACCCGGACGCGGGATTAGTGTCGGATGCGTGTATGTGTCTGATACGATTATATTTAATTTTTTTCAAGTTTTTTTATATATTTGAAAAATCATATTCCCATATCCGAATATGATACTTTAGGGAGAATAAAAAGTCCGAGTAACGTAGATGGCAATTTACGAGTTACCTTAGAACTTAGAAGTTCATCTTTAGGGTGTTCTAGTTGATTGAATATGGTTATTAGATCTGCTTTAAAATTTTGTAGCTCTAGTTTGTAATTTTTTTCTGATCATTTGCAGGTGGGACTTCAAGCTCAGGAAGCAGGGTTCGACATGTCGATTCCTTTGGTGACTCTGAGGTGCTCTGATTCTTCCATTTTCTAATTGATACATGCAAAAACTCTTGAGCTGCCTTTGCTTCTCAACTTGTTATCGGTCTTTCAATTTTGCAGGACTCTTCGCAAGAAGCTAATTTGGAAATTCCTGAACTGAAAAAGGTTAAGGAGAAAAACAAGAACAAAAAGCAGAAGAAGAAAAAGAAGATGAAGAAGAATAAAAAAAAGAAGGTTGTTTTTAACTTTTAAATGTTCTATTACTTAATATTTGCCAAATACTAGCCATATTTTTTGCACTATAGTAATATGTTACTCGAACTCGGCTGTGAGTACCGGATACAAGTATGTTTCCAATGCTAGTTTGTTCAAATTTTTCTAAGTTTTTTCTTGTATTAAGAGGGTCATATCCTTATCTTGTATTAAGAGGGTCATATCCTTATACCTTTGTCCAAAAATGTGTCGGCTATGGATACTTCATGAAAAATGGAGAGTCAGAGCAACATGGTATAATATATTCCATTCTTGACTGATCAAAATGAGATGGTATCACTGTTTTGCAGGTGGTGGAGGATCAAGAATGTACATTAAAAAGGCCTAAAAAGAAGGTGAAACTATGATCAAGATTAATGCTTTATGCTTAGGTTTAATTGCAAAAAAAAAAAAAAAAGAAAAGAAAAAAATGAAAAAGAGTATTGGTTATAGGACTTAAACACTGAGGATCAGCAAAGAAGCAGAAGAAAGATCACTGAGAAGCTTGAAAGAAGAGATTCAGATACTCTTTGACTGCCATTCATTGAAGGTCTGTTCTTGGTTTTGGGGGGGCGGGGGGGAACTTCCAGACCCTTAAAAATTGAAGGGTTGTTTTTTTGGACAAATTTACTTCTTGTTCTTAGAGTGGTTTCTTTTTGACACATATTGAATCTTTATTTGTTATCTTAGTTGATATGGTGAAAAACAAAGTTCAGGTTGGGATCTTTTCTATTATTTTTCTATCAATCCCTGTTGGATATATACATACATATATATATATATATTATGTATGTATGTCAATGCGTTTGATGATAATGAATGTATTAAAAATTAATGGCGGTGAGATCAATTTACAAAGTTTAGCTTTGATTTCAATTCAAGTACCATTTAGCCTCTCTCTATTCAGCATATATATATATTTTTAATTTGGGAGATCATTTGAAATTAAAATTTAATCCTTTTTACACAACTTATAATGATTTAACAGATTGTGAATTTGAATATATTACTCAAATTTCCACTTTGTGACTGAAACCATTGAGGTTGCTTGAATCTGCTATCAGTTAAAAAAAAAAAAAAAGAACCCTAATTTAATGGGAAAAAACCGAAAATATTAAGGAAATTTAAAATCCAGCTTTATTTTTAAAAATTTTCAAAGCAAGCGTCAAATTTGGGGAGAAAACATACTAAAAAATCTGTCCTTTCGGAGAGATAGGACGAAGAATTTTAGGGCTTTCCCTGGGGTTTAGGGCTATGTTTAAATATTTTTAAATATATTAATAATAGATTATAAAATATTAAAAATAAATTTAAAATTTTTAAATAATATTATTGTTTAATTTCAACAAAATATTTTTTTACATATTCTTTTAAAATTATTTTTGTTAACAAAAAAATCTAATAAAATGATAATATTACTCTTTTATTTCATTAAACAAATCAGTTATTTAATTTCTATTTTATTCCTGTTAAATAATTATTCAATTTCCTCTTTATTTATTCACAAGACGGGAACTTCAAAAGTTTGAGACTTGGGGTTTACTGCAAAAACACCCAAAAAAAGAAAAAAGGCTTTGTGTTTGAAGAGGAGTTTCCTGTTACTGTCTGCGTTGAAGATTCAAAGTTGAAATATTTTCAGGGTGAGTTTATCAGTTTAAGCTTTTGATTTATTTGAATTTTCCAAGAATGTTTAATCCTCGTAGCAAAAACATTGTTGATTTCCTTGGGCTTTTAAACATTGTTACCAACTATTCGTCATCAAAAAACCCATCATTGTTCCTCCGATATAGATGCATCTCGAAAACGTGTTCCGATCAATCTCAATCTTTTACAGTGTTTTACCTCAAAAACAAACTTGGGTTCTCACCGGAATCCGCTTTGTCTGTTTCAAAGTATGTCCATTTCAAAACCCCTGAAAAACCCGATTCCGTCGTTGCATTCTTCGAGAAACATGGGTTTTCGAAACCCCAAATGAGACAAATCATCAAGATTCGTCCGCCATTGTTGTGTTCCAATGTTGAGAAAACCCTTTTGCCCAAGATCGAGTTCTTTCAATCTAGAGGTGTTTCAGGCCCTGAGCTTTCGAAGCTTTTATTTTACAACCCTAGACTTTTATCTCGTAGCTTAGAGAATCAGATAATCCCTTGTTTCAATCAGCTTAGCAATCTGCTCCAATCCGATTCCAAGGCTATTAAAGCTATAAGACGAAATCCATATCTTATCCCATGTAAACTTGATGCTTATATGTTGCCTAATATCCAAACTCTGAGGGATAATGGTGTGCCGGAATCGAATATCATATCGATGTTTAATTACCACCCAAGATCTTTTATCATGCTGCCGGATCGGTTTAAGGAGATTGTGAAAGAAGTGAATGAAATGGGTTTCAATCCTTTGTTGCTTAAGTTTCTCCTTGCTGTCATTATGTTTAGAAAAGTGAGCAAACCTGCAATGGAGAAGAAGTTTGAAGTTTATAAGAAATGGGGTTGGTCTGAACAAGAGATTTGGGAAGCTTTTCGAAAGTATCCATGTGTTGTGGAAGCCTCAAAGGAGAAGATTGCGGCGATAATGGATTTTCTTGTGAATAAAATGGGTTTTCAGTCTTTGCTCATCGCCAATCAACCGAGTATCTTTGGCCGGAGTTTGGAGAAACGGATTGTTCCCAGGGGTTTGTTTGCTCAAGATTTATTATCGAAAGGTTTGATTAAGGACTTTAGATTGTCACTCTTGTTTGACAGTTCAGAAAAGGTGTTCGTTCAGAGGTTTGTTAACCAATACGAAGATGAAGCGCCGGCGCTGTTAAAGCTGTACAGAGAAAAACTGGAATTTGCGGTACGAGGCAAATATAGATCAAGATAGTTGTAGAACATAACATATTTGATCGAGCCGAACTTTTGATCCAATTGAATTGTTTATATGATCTCCAACTTGCTTAGGACTGAATTAATGACTGAAACTAGTACAATCATTTTTAGTATCATTCACTCTTGTTTCCATGAAACTTTGCGCTGACTGTTTTATGTGGTTTAATCGTTGTTGTGTTCGAAATGCGACTGCGAAATGAGTGAGACTTGCAGAACTTACAGATCTCTCAGTTTATTACATTATGCTATGAGGATTTTAGCTCCAATGATGATTTTTTTTTTGCTTGCAACTTCTTAAGTATTGCTTTTTGTTTGTTTAAAGTTATGAAAGGTCAAATTGCTTGTTGTTTTGGTGCAGCTTTGTCATTGTAGTTTTAAGTTCTGTTGACAGTCGCCAAGTATAGGAGATTTGAGGAAAGGGGAAGGGTAGAGAAAATAAGGTTATATCCTTATAGGTTTACATTTGTTTTTGGATTGAGGACAATCAGCCTCTATTGCTCTGGCTCATCAATTTTTTTTTTAAATAGTCATGTTTAATATATATTCGGATATAAGTATAGAGATATAAGTATGTTACTCTGATTATTCATTTTTCTTTAAGTACTTGTATATGACATAGGTATAGAGATATAACTCTCGAAAAATCTTTCAAATACATGAAAAACTTTAAAAAAATTAAACATGTTTTTTTTGAACGTTTCTATCCGATACTCACACTTGAATCTGAGTAACATAAGATGTAATCTTCTAAAAATTTTTCAAATGCACAAAAATTTTTTTTAAAAATTGATCATATATGTATCAAACAGATACTCATATTTTACAATTGAAACCATTACAATAAGTTCATGATACAATATATCTGTTGTAAATAAAATGGAGGTGGACAAAATACTATCGCTTGCTCTACTTCACTTCCCAAGCAGGTGAAGGTTGCTTCACAACATGGATGGCTGCACTTGATGGTAGGTTTAATAATTTATATATTCGTATTATATTTATATATTTATTATATTATAATTATATTTAAAATATTTTATATTTATATAAAATTTGATATATTAATAATTTATATTATATAAAATTTGAAATGTTCTTATGTTCATGTAATATTTACAATATTTTTTTTGTGTTGCGCCTAATATTACTCTATCTACCAAAAGGAAGATGAGCTCCTGGGGTTTGATTCATGCTTGCGTAAGGGAACAAGGGATAAGAGAATTTATTTGCTCTCGTGAATTCAGCAAACAAGTGGTACAAG
>JAQSVH010000008.1:13398241-13412952 GCA_029448705.1 Adansonia digitata
GATTCATGCTTGCGTAAGGGAACAAGGGATAAGAGAATTTATTTGCTCTCGTGAATTCAGCAAACAAGTGGTACAAGGTTCTCCAATATTATGATATTTGCTGGAAAGACCAGACCGGTGACCGATCTAGCAAGTTTGCTTGGGCTCAACAGATCTCGAAAGGGAATAGTTTTGATCCGTCACCTGGCAATCTGTATCTTATCCTGTTTATGTTATTTTTTCATATTATATTTTATTTTAATTATTTCTTTTAATGTTGCATCCAAATTACCCCCCAAAGATCTATTCTATGCAATCTAAAGAGACAGAAGGACTGATGAACTAGTTCGCAGCATGGGTCTTAGGGTTGCTGGAATTACCAAGATCTTGCTCGGTGCAATGAGATTTGAACCTTTATACTCATAATTTTATATTAAAAACTATATCATTAAATTAAATACATATTTTATTAAATATAATATTAAAAATATTTTTAATATTTAAATTGTTTCAATTGAAACAATCAAATTGATTGGACCAATAATCAGAAATCATATCCAATTTGACTTTTGATCTGTTTTTTCCCCCCCTTAAACCCTGTATTGAAAACCCTTTTTTCTTCACAATAAAAAGGATTATTGATCATACATAAATTTCCTAAATTTAATCCCAATAACCCAAAATTTATTCAACCAAAAGAAAAAAAAAACACTGAAATCAAAGATATATTGATGCATGAAAAATAGGAAGAGATTGGCTTCAAAAATGCTGACAATAAGAGTACAGACTGAATTTTGCTTGGTTACTTCGATATTAATTGATGCATGTATCATCTTATTCAATTAAAAGGTCAAAAAGTAGTAAATAAAAATGTGGATTAAGAGTTTGGGGTTTTTACAACAACAATGGTGGAATTTGCGTACCTGATCTTTTTATGTAGGGATTAATGCCAATATTTGATTCCTTATAATTCCCATACATTTCTGTATCTCTGTGTAAATCGGAAGGTTTTGGGAACACCATGGCTTCAAACTTGTGACAGCGGAATCCAGGACCTGGGCAACATCTCCAGGTGGAAACTGTCTTTCTGTACATTTCTGCATTTTTTCCCACGGGGGGTGGGAAAATATCCGAATTGGATGTTATGATCAACAAACAATTAGATGATCAAATACCTACTACTATTGCTAAAAAAAGAAATTGAATTCTGATAAGAGCTGGTGACAAGAAATAAGGAGTCTTTTCGGATGATTTACCTGTATCATGAACAAGGTGGCTACACAATGTGAAATAAGGTCTGAAGGGATTCTAAGCTCATCTTGGTCGGACAAACCTTGCAACTTTGTATCCGGTGTATGAGCAGTTGCAAATGGACATGACGCAGAGGCAGTCAGGTGATCGTGAGAAGTTACTGTACCACGGACTGAATCTATCGGGGTAGACGACCTCGGAGCAGGCACACTAAAATCATCCACCGAAAGCTGGTTGTTTACAAAATCTATTGCATCCTCAATCCTCTCAATGCTTTTCCCCTCTTTTCTTAAGGATGACATCGCCTGAGATGGTAATTAAAAGTTTAATCAGAACTAAAGTACAGTATTCAAGCTAAACAATCTAAAGCAGCTACCACACCATTGGTTTGATTTATGCAAGAGTACATCATAAACATCTTCGAGGCAAAATCTACCACACCTTCGGATTCTGCCTCAAATTGCCAAATTAAAGTTCAACACTGACTTCGAAGCAAATAAGCTTCTTGCGAGACTCGAATGTCTATTTTCATTAAGTTTTCACAAAGATGCAATTAACATGTCATCCTACAAATGGTATGAAAATATTCTACTAAAATAGAAGTAAGTTCTACCACGAAAATTATGTTACATCTATATGATTTACATTGTTAAGTAGAATTATCTCATATGGTTTAAGGGGATTGCTGTGGCGTTCTATCTACTTTGTGCTTTTTCATCTACGGTTCATTGGTTCTAGACTCACACTTTGACGTGTATATAAAAGACAATACGGAAAGTTCCAATGATATGGGCAATTTTCAAAATGCTTGAAAAGAAAGTTTAAGGGGAAAAAATTAGACTCGAACAATATTGATCCAACTATAAGAAACCATCAGTTCAATGCCCCTTTTTTACCTGCATAGCTGCATCAACCATTGACCGAGCTTTCCTTCTTGAACTTTCAACAATTTCAGCAACATGCGATACGGATTCTTGCACATGATGCATAGCATGATCAAAAGAGCTAAACTGAGAGCTCTGCTCACCAATTTTAGCCAAGGGCTTCAGCAACTTACCTGAGGGGGTCCCTTGATATGTATTACGTTGCCTCAAGCGAAACAGTGCAGAAGAAACCTGCAAAATAACGGACGAGCAAAGTTAGAATAAATGTAGATTTGGCAATTCATGTATCCATGCCATGTTTGCGTATTTTGCCATGTCAAAATCATGTTTATGGTATTTTATATTTATATAAATATCAATACGTCAATAATTCATATTATATAGATTTCAAGACATTCATGTATGAGTGTTTTGTTTTATTTATTATTATTTTTTTTTGGTGTCATACATGAAATCATGTCTAATACTGCCAGGTCATTAAAATGGTAAATGATAATAGATATAAGGCAAAACTGCTTTAGCAGCATCTCATGCCTGCTCGTTGACTTCGTTTAACTGTAAGAGGACAGCAGCATATTGCTTCTTGAAAGAATCTGAGTCCTTTATAAAGTTGTCTCCAACTTTCTGGTTTTCTAACACCTCATCATTCATACGTCGCAGTTCAGACACCACGGCCTCCTACAAATGCTAACACAAACCTTAAGTTCACTTCTCAGACACAATGTCAAACAAAATGATTTGAACAAAATTCTGTGTCAGCCTCAGATAAACACAATAGAAATGGAAATTGATGCCCCAAAAAAGCAAATGGCACCAATTATGGAGATAAAATAGGTTAAAAATACCATTATTATTAAATGAGTAGAAACAACATTAGCGAACAAAAAATGCTCACCCATAGTAAAAGTATCCAACATTCGACAGGCACTATGTTTGCATATGAACTTGAAGTTAAAAAATAGAGAGAGAGAGAGAGAGAGAGAGATTCGCCAGTAGATTAACATATAAAAGCAAATATGGTGTGGAACCTTTTTGTCCAAAGCACGCGTCAACTGAGAAAGAGCTTCAACGTCAGCTTCCCTTGCCTGAACCAGCGCCAGAGCAGAAGGCTGAGAATTTACCACTTGTTGAGTATAAACAGTTTCGATAGGCCCAACTTTGAGTTGTAAATTAGGGCTTGATGAATCAACCTGGCCAAAGGAATTTATTTTTATATAAGATGACAGTTATTATAATTCTACATTTAGCTATAACACTCCAACTGAAAAGCAAGTTATCCCCGAATTGATTTTATTTGGTATGCATGAAATGAGGACTATTTTGAGGTCATAACCTACCTTGAGTGGCTGTGATAAATTGCCGACATTGAAAGTTGATGGGGAAGTACGAGAGGGACTATTGTCATTCTCCAGGTTATCACACTGGGTAAATTTGATGTTCTCTTCCATCCTGCTTTCTTTTGACTGCTCATTCATTTTGAGCTCATTGTAGTTCTCAAAAAATTTACGGATGGCAGCATTTTGTCTCAAAAGGGAAGCAGGCAAATTTTCTAATGGATTTGAAGGCATACAATCAATATCCTGCAATAAAAAATATATTATCCATGGAAGTTGATAGAAAAGAACAACAGTAAAAAAGGGACAAGCTAAATACATTTAGTAAATGGCAGAAAATTATATTAAACACAAATAATCAAGCAGGTATGTGTACATCTACTTCTGAAATGAACATGCAGCTATCATATGTCAAGCAACCCTATAAAATAAAAACTTACAGGGACAAATTCCACTCCCAGCTCGGGGATGTCAAACTGAATCCGGTAGCTACTATAGTCAACAGTTAACACACTTCCATCATGAATCTCTCTAGTTTTTGGATAAAGAGCAATGACACGTTGTCCAACTGATAGAGGTCGAGCTAAATCAGTCGGAAGTCCTTCACCAATACCGGCACAGAGTTCAGCATAATGCTTTCTAACAGATTCCCGGTATTGGTTAAGCTTCTCTCTTTCTTCCTTCAAAAATTGCTCAGAAAACCGCCGTGGTTTTCCAAGGGAACTGCATCAAGGTGACATTATATGAGTGGAGCATCAACACCCAAAACCGTATTAAGTAAGATTCCAAAGCAGAAAGCTATACCTCCTTATGACACCCCATTCAACACGAGTTAATCTTGGAATATGACCTAGTCCTACATGATCCAAATACTCCACAAACTCCCTTTTAGCAAACCATGGATAATCAATTGTACTGTAGAACCACTCAAAGGCACACCATCTCCGCGCTTGATATGAATATAGGAAGCTACAAAGCTTTTCCTGTGTCATACAGAATATAAATATATATAAAAAACACCAAGATATAGAAACTCGACTTCATAGGATTTGTTAAAAGTAAATAGTGTTACCTTCAGACTGAGTGCCCCGTCATGGTATGACATAGCGGGCACACTAAATTTACCCTTTACAATACTATCAGAGGACTTTACATCATTCCCAATCGCTGGTTTCCGTGCATCCATCTTTCGCTTACTCCTTACTTTCGTAGGTAGGTTGACCTGGTTAACAGATGAAACCTGTATAGTAGACGGAGCTGAATTGTTCAAGTCCCTTCCATGATCAGTACTTGAGGGCGCATCGTCTGAAGTTCTCACAGATTTCCCTTGCTTTGGATGTGCAACATTATTAGAATGTTTACCTTTGCTCAGAAGATTCTTTACCTCATCTGAAGCCTAAAAGATGCACATAAAAATACCAATATCAACAAACAGCAATAACCAATGGAGTTTATGACATAAACCTATAGAGTATAAATTTATGAATTTTGCTATAGTACACAATTGGCATGTATTTAACTTACAAAGAAGACCATCAAATGCGATGGTCGAAAGAGGGAGGAAAAAAACAATCTCTAACCGGCTAGACATCTATACCAACATAGAGTGCCCTTGGCTGACCCACAAACTCAGTTAATGCGATCATTTACTTATTTTCCCAAATTAGGTCTAAAATAGGCATTCTTCCCCAATGGCCTCCATCATTACCTCATAACTTAACCTATTTATTCACTTCCTCCTTTCTAAAATAGCGGTTTGCATGTTGAAAGAACTATTCCTTGACAATTTATCTCTCCAAAAGATTATTTAATTCTTTTCCTAGCATTCTCTTATAACATTTATTGTTATATTTCTTATTCTGTTTGTCATTCAAACTCATACTTTGGGTGCCACGTATGCTCACACCAAAAAGGCAAGAGATTTAAACATGCACCCACTTGATAAAGTTCCAAACACATTCTCAGAATTAAGAATGTTTAAATAGTAAAAATCCCATCTAAAATTCAGCAGAAGAACAGTATCTTAAGATTCCATCATATAAATTAAGGGACTGAAATGAAAATTTACATTAAACATTCAGCCTTGTTTGTGCATTTACCTAAAAGCACCAAAAGAAGCCATTGTAACGCTTTGAAGCTACAAAAGTGAAAAATACAAACCTCAATGTTTGGAGATTCACCCAACTGAGAATCAGCATCAGTTTCATACTTTGGAATCTGCAACTAGAGAGCAAGTTGCATACGGTCATTGTTTCATGTTATAAACCCAATGACTTTTTTTTTTCCCCCCAAAAGAGAACCAATAAGAAATAAAGAACGTACCTACCAAAAAAAAAAAAAAAAAAAGAAAACAAACAGGTTGCACCAACTCTTACTCTATATGGTGAGGACTTCTGTCTCCTTTTCCGCATTCCAACAGTACCCAGATGAGTTTCCTCCCTTGCTTCAGGAATAGCATGAACATCATGACCAGAAATTTTTCCATGTTTAGATGTTTTGGAGGGAGTTCCTTTAGCTCCAGGAACAGGATGATTTCCTTTCAGTTTAGTCTTGTCAACTTTATTTTTCTCTTCCTTAAACTGTACAGATGATTCTGTCATGGGGAAAAAAAGAGATGGGATATGAACACATTATATAAACACATCCAAACAGAGAATATTCCAGCGTTTGGGTCATCAAGAAGGATTTATGGTGGCAGTTCAGGCTAGAGATGGTACAAATGAAATCCTTATGTTCAAAATTAGAGCAGGTTTTTATCATGTGTTAAGATTGCAGTCTTGCACTTAATGAAAAGATTATCAGGAGAATGAAAATGCCATTCGAAAATCTTAAGTCATTCCTATAGTCCTAGAGGATTAAAGCATTTTGGGCATAAGATACCACTTACACATGACCCAAAATATTTTGACCATTCAAACCTTTCTAATATTTCCATTGCAGGTATTATTTTAATTTCATCACCCATTACTCACTTCAATTCAAATCTCTAATGTATGACAGAAAGCTGAACTTGGCAAAAACAACGTCGCAACTCAGGCTTACTACATAGACAAAACTTGCAAACTTGGTATTATCTAGCAATTAGCTATAAAGGCTGCCACGTGCATGGTAATAATGGAACAAGGTGATACACTCTATCCAATAGCTTGGCATTTCATTGGATGCATTATTTGTCAAAGTCATTTGGCTAAACTACAAGATGGACAATTCTTTTACAAGTCATTCATGTCAAACCCCTAAAAGGACGGATAAACAAAGATGATGAGATTTAGAAAAGAGAAAACAGGCCAGCTCATATGACAGTAAATCCTATAAAATACAAATTCTAAAGTTTCTGTTTATTGGTATAAGAATATGCATCTTACCAGTATCAGTAGCAGTCTCTGGCATCATCAGGGACAGATCTGCCAGAGTTTGCAGGGCATCAAAGGAAGTGTCTTCAACTGCCACCCAAAAAAAAAAAAAAAAAAAAGAGTCAAAAACGATTGATGACACAAGACAAAGACAAAGTTCCACAGAATAAAGTAAATGGTAAGGTTAAAGTCGAAGCTCACTCAAATAAATTCACAAAGAGGAACTGAAAAGAAAAAAAGATGGTCAAGTATAATTAACAGTCTAATAAGATTTTGAAAAAACTCTCTGAATATTGCAAGAAAAGCAATGTGGAACCGGAAGCAGAAAAAAACTTCTAAGAAACATGATTTTGAGTAAATTATTCTTCTGAAGAGAAACAAGCCAAAATTTGATCTCCAGAGAGCATAGGTATGCAACACACATAACCACACTTAAAAGAAATAAGCAATAACCAGAAAATTAATGTATCCAACATCATAGTATAACCTCAGGTAATGTAGCATTTGTGGATATAAGTCATAAACCAGAGAAAAAAAAAGAAAAGGAATAGAAAGCAGGGAAAGAAGACCTCGTGTAAAGGCAAATACCATCATACCTCCTCCAAACAACACTTTCTTACTTCTTTTCCTTGGGCCTTTGATGGTGGCTCTAGAAGTTTTGGCATCTCCAACCTCAGCTTCAAACTTTCCCTTGAAATCACATAATTGTTGTCCTTCTTCTGTCCCACTACAAGCTTCTTTTGTGTCTTCTAGATGGTTATTTACACTTTCCTCAACCTCTGGCTTCCTTCTGTAGTATCTTTTCCCCTTCCGTTGAACTTCAACAGTGCCAGTGCCTTCTATATTCCTTGCATAGTTTTTGTCTCTAGCATAATCTGCATTATCAGCTTCAGTGCTTCCTAAGCTTAATTCACATGCATCCTCATCAACTTCACTACCGAGAATCTTGGCACTAGTAGTTTCAGAGTCAGCATTCTGGAAAAGGTAATCAATTAATTTCAGAATGTAAGTAGCGAGAAAGAATTGTGAAACATCAAATAAAAACATATTACCATCTTTTCACTGTTGAGGACAGGTGAAGGCGTCTCTGCTTTTCTATTTGGTGTTCGAGAAACTTGGGGAGAGCCACCTCTTTGTGATGCCTCTGTCAATGCTAATGCTACCTCATGAGCAACATCATCATCAACAGCACCCACTTTTAGTTTCATTCCCTGCCTAATAGGTGCAAAAAACCGTTCCACTTTGTTTTTGTCATGAGAAAAAAAAATAGGAACACGAGGAGTCCTTTTTCCAACAGCACGTGGCCTACTTTCTGAAATGATTGAAGAAAACAAGTAAAAGCTACTGGGAGGAAACAGGTACAGCAGCCTAACTTTAAGAGCTTAAATTTCAATGCATTATATCCATTGCTGAATAAAATAGAGCTTCCCTAAACTAGCCTAATCTCTACTTTTACACCCAAAATGCAAATACAAACTCAAACCCCCAATGTATATATAGAACATTTATGCGTAGGAAGACTAGAAAGAGAGTTAGATAGAGATCTTACCAGAGCGTCTCCTCTTCAACAATGACAAGCAACTTGATGCAGCTGAATGAAATTGCAATAGATCTGGAAGCGGCTTATCTAAACTTTTAGAAGGTTGGTCTCGAAGTTTTCCCCGGCTACGCTTCTGGGGTTTCCGAGAAACTCCCATGCCATCATTGCTTTCTTGTTCACTATCACTTCCTCCCTGCCATCTCACGATCCAATAACTTCAGTTTCATAAAAGCCATTCCAAGAAAAGCATACCTTAGAGATTATCTTTCCTAACTTCAGTCCATAATCAGTTACTCTTCCTAGATGCATCCAAGCTCTAATAATAGAATCCAAAACACCATACCATAAAGATACCTCAGTAATAATCCAGTCAACAAAAGAGCTAGACAAGGACATCCTTCGACAATAGGGGGCAATAGTAATGTCAGAAAGGTGATTGACAGAGGATTAAATGGTCAAAGTTGCAGAAAACAAGTGCAAATCTATTCAAAAACCTCAGATCCATGTATGACTAAAAAATTGCGCCAGATTAAATTAGACACTCACCATAACAGAATAATGATCGGTCATCATTGCTATGAGTCCAACCACAGAAGCAGTGCCCTCAGGAAGAGATAAGTAGGCCTGAAAACATGGTAAATTTTCTATTCTTGAGTTCAACTTCAAAAACACCCAAGCAGCTTCTTGCCTTTGTCAATCATGCATGACTATAATGAAAATAGCATCACTTCATTGGCAGATGATAATAATATGATTAAAATAATTTTTAAGCACAAAAAATATGTCAAACATGATATTTAATTTCAGTATTTCGTGCCATATGAGAATGCTTATTGATGATGGCTAGGTGGCAACATGGAAATGCTTATGCAACTCAAATGTCTCATACTTGTGGGATAAAAAGGGAAATGAAAGAAATCAATGTTGTTGAAAAGAAAATATGCAAAAGGCATAGAAGTTCTACCCAAAGAAATAAATGGAAAAAAAAAAAGGGAAAAAGAAAAGTTATCACATGTATTATGTTGCTAAAACCATGCTTACCCTATTCATAGTGTAAAGAGCTTCGACCATTTCCACAGATCGATTGCGTATCATAGTAGCCACCTAGAAACCCATAAGAAGCAAAATCAGAAAATGGTAAAACGAACAATCAAAAGCCAGATGTCCCAACTACATGACCTTAAAAGCAACTATATTCAAGTAGCTTTTCTGATTTTTATAAAAAAATGCATAGAAATTTCTCGGCCTACTGGTGGCTACAAGACTGTCAGTGCGGCGTACAAGCTTGGGTCAAATTCCAAGCACCCCAACCCTATCCCCCAATATCATCAAGTACCAAAAAAGAAAAAAAAAATCAATAAAGAAAAACAGTACAGTAATCACAACTAACCTTCTTCCAATCTTTTCCGTACTTACGATATGCTTCATAGAAACGCTCAAGCTCTTCCTTTGTCCATTGAGGCCCTAACATGTCAGACAACTTCCTTTTCTGCACATAATACAATATAACAATAATTAATTTCAGAACAGAATTCAAGTAATTTTTCATTAAGATCTCAACAAAATATTAAAGAACTACATTAACAAGAATCAAAGGAAACCTTTTTCTTTTAGTTTCCTCTGAATTTCTAAACCCCACCATAGCAACGCTCCCAGACTCTATAGACACCCTACAAAAATGAAATTTTGAATTGCAAACCTCACAGCTGCAACCCTTAAATTTCTGGTTGGCGGTAATTCTTTTACTAACATCACTTCATAGTTCATACTTCATACTTCATACTTCATAATCCATACTTGACCATATTTTAACACAACAACTTAGTCAAACCCTCTTTGTACTCAAAACTAAGTAAAAGTTTGCTCATATAAGCTTAAACAAAGCATATAAAAGATAGAAACGCATCAAGGTTGACAGCAACAAAAGAGTAGCAAGTGGAATAAGTAAAATAAATCCAATTAAAAAAAAATCGAAGAACAGTATGCAGTAAAGAAATGTAATCAAAGAGCAGGAAAGGGGTAAGCACTAACCTAACGAAATGAAAGAATTGAAAATAAAGAGATAAATACATCAAAAATCAAAATTTTCGAAAAATATATCAAGAACTCACCCGTTTCCCACTTTTCTTAGCACTATTATCTCCATCTTTACTAGAAGCAACCTCATGAACATAAGAGAACTTCTTATTTACACTTTTAGATTTCCTAGATGGAGCCATGAGGAACTTCCTCAATCACCTGAAACGTACTCAAAAATCGGAACAACGAATTAGTGAATGAAATTCCAAAATCTAAATAAAAATTTCATCTCAATCTTTTTTTTTCCCTCCAGAAATGAAGAATGAAAAGAAAAGGAAAAAAAGAAAAAAAAATTAAATAAAATATTCAATAAGAATTTCAAATTCAACCTCATAAAATTTTCATTTGTAGCTCTAAAAAAGGAAAAAAATGGAAAAAAAATCAAGCTTTATCAAAAGATAAAAGAATCCATAATCTACAAAAGTCAAGATCATTAAACAACAAAATTACAGAAGAAGAAGAAAGTCGAGATCAGGCAAGCTAAAATTAACTAATCAAAGTACCACCACGAACTAAGTGATGTTTGGTTCAGTGGTTGTCGATGAAACCAAAAGAAAAACAGCGAAAAAGCAAATTTGCAGTTCAAGAGCAAAAGTTCTACTAGTAACACCAAAAAAAAAAAGGCTCAGTCAATTTAGTGTCAAATTACTTCAATTAAAACGCCAAAAAAAAATTCGCTTCTTTAGAAAACCGAATCGAGAAGAAGAAATCGAAGTAAATAAAAGAATTTCAAAAAACGGAAAACGAAAAGCTTACCAGGTACCGATCGACAACATCGAGAAAAGAAAATAAGAAGATGAAGAAGCGATCAAGTACAACGCGAGCTTCTTCTCCGATAAGTAATTATTTTCCCCTTTTTTTTAATTAATTTTGGGGCTTTTGATTGAATTATTGAAGATTGAAAACGGAATGAGAGAAAGAAGAAACTTGGAGAATTTGGGGATATAACCGCGAAATTTTAAAATAAAAATTAAAAGGAAAAAAAAAACAAAACAAGCAATTTAATATGGCTAAATAAAATTGAAAACCTTTCCCTTTCTTTTCTTTTTTTTTTTTTAATTCCTAATTCTTTCTTTTATTTTTTTTATTTTAATTATATTTGAATATATTTTATTTTTATTTTATGATTATGAATTTATGATTATCCTGTTGAGTTAGTCTCCACCGTACGCGTGGCAATGCTTTCTAATCTGGACCGTTGAAAATATTGATAAGAAAAATATGTGCAGCAAAATAAAAAATAGGTTTGTTTTGTAATTTTCCAATATAAAAAAGCTATTTAAAAGTGACATTAGATTACCCCTTTGAAATAAATTAGTTGCTCTTAACTTATGTTAAAAAAATATAATTTAATTCGAAATTTATTTAATTAATTTATATAATTATTTTTAAAAATAATATTTAATAAATTTAAATTTTAAATTTAAAAATTATAAATATTTTTTAGATATGATAACTCGTATATCATATTATATTTATATATTTTTTTGTCAAATATATATCTATTAAGATAATATTTTATATAAATTTTAACACATTAATAATTTTATTTATATAAAATTTAATACATTCATGCAATTTATTATATTATTATTATTATTTTTGGATAAAAGTCCATTATAAATGCCTGTACCATAATAAATAGAGTATTTTAGTCCTCGTACTATTAAATTTAATATTTAAATTTATATACTTTTAAAATTATTATAAATAAAGAAAAAATATTTAACATTGTTAAAAAAGTTGTTTAAGTAATAAAATACTAATTTATTATGTAATATAAAATTTTAAATTTTATACAAAAATAAATTTAAGTTTAGAGTCAAATTTGAGTCAATATTTTTATAAAATATAAAATTTTATAGGTTAGTATTTTATCGATAATGAAACAATTTTTTTTAACATGTTAATCATTTTTATTATTTATTATAATTTTAAAAATATAAAAATTAAAATATTATTTTTACTATAGAGACTTTTAGTAAACTTTTATTATAATTATATATATATATATTTATATATATAATTATAACGAATGAGGATTCTCAAAGCCCCTTTTGTACTTTAAGATTTAGGCTTTGATTTTGAACATTAAGGCCCAGCATGTAACAGCCTTTTTTTCTTTTTTTCCAGGATCTGGCTTGGGTTTCGGCCTAGGATTTAGATTTTTTTTTTTTTTTGTTTGGTGATTCATAATGTGAAAAGCCCAATGTCATCTATTTGTCATCTTTCATACTTTTGTCATTAGGCTTTTCAACATTCCAATTTGTGATTTGCAAACACAAACGAAATTCTGATTCGTTTAAAGGAAATTTTAAATGGTATTAATTAAGATTATATTTATAAAAAAAAATATAATTAATACATTAATTTTTTTAATTTAATAAATAATAATTAAATAATCTTTAATTAACGTTTATAAATATCTTTTAATCCATCTCTTTTATCTTGAATAAGCCCTGGCCATAAAATAAAAAGTTGAGCATACTCGTACACTTAGATGTGTCCATATATAAGGCTGGCCTCAATATTTTAAAAATCTTTTATCCAAATTTGGTTTGGGAGGATATAGACCAACATAGCTCATTTTATTATTTTTAAAATATTAAAATATTTTTATATTAATATTTATATATTGTTATAATTAAATTTAAAGCAAATAACATTTTCATTAATAAATAGTAATTCAAGTTAAAGCAATCTAGATTTATAAAATTTTTATTTAAAATTCAATCCATTGGTAGATCTAAATACATAGAAGAACTTGCACTTACATTAGAAAAAACCGTGTTAACCCGTATAGTTTTTTGAGTCCACTAAGTTTATTTAAGATGTGATTTTTTTGAAACATCAACCGTGTTTAGGTTCATAATTCTTAGATTTTATTTTCAATCAGGAACAAAGTTTCCAATTCAACCTAAAAATGTGTCTCGTTCCATCACTCTTTTACAGGGATGAGCAATCAGCCAGTTCGATGAAGTCAGTTTTTATATATCAATAATTGATTTAATCAAATAAAATATTAAAATCGGTCGATGTTTAATATTGGAACTGATCTAATCGAAATGATTTTGATTGGTTAGGTTCCCAACCTATTTTGGGTTGAATTGGTTAGGTTTGAGTTTAACGTTTTGATATATGTGTTGGGTAATTGAGTTTGAGTTTAAATATTATTAACAATATTATTTAATTTTTTTTAGTTATTATCAGTTTAATTAATCTATTCAATTTAAAAAGGTAAAATCGCAAATCGATTATTAAACATGTTTTAACCAAATTAGGAAACTGACTAAAAAAACCTAATACCATTAACTTTCAATTTTTTTCAATTACCTCAACCGTTGCTGACCTCCATTTTTACTCTTTTTACCGGGGATTGTTGAGGAAGACAAGTAACTTAAGAAAAACTCCAATGCAATGCGAGCGATGAGAATATTACCATCATTTCAAATTCCAGCATTTAGTCCTTAGATACTTCCTTTTTGTCACAGCTTCATTTTAATGCGCTGGATTTCGGACAAACATCGATTGGTTTAGTCTATATAATCATTTTTAAAATATGACATTCAATAAGTTTGAAGTTATAATCTTAATTTGAAACAATGTCTCCTATTCTTGTACTATGATTGCTTTTGTACCAAAAAATTGCTCGTGCAAGTATTATGGTTAAACTTGCTCAAGTGTCAGATTACCTGTCCAAACCCAAAGACTCGCTTGCAATTTGAAAGTGTTTAGATAAAAATATTAAGCCGAAAATAAGCTTAGGCAAAAAACTTAGGTCTAACTAAAAAATGAACCAGACTTTAGCTCTAACTTCTAAAGTCCAAGCCTACTAGGCCATTTTACTATTGCATAATATATATTAATTTTATATTTTATAAATTATGTAATTTCGGGCCAAGCCTGACTTAAGCAAGCATATTTGATATTAATACCATGTTTAAACCCGATTCAAATCCGATACGGCTCAACCATTGACACATCTAGTTGTGGTGCCAATTTCATATAATTATGCTACTTTCTTCATCTTGTTGCTCAATTTTTTTACGAAAAAAATTCAAATTTTATTATTTACTCAAATAAATCATATATTAATCATTAAATTAAATACTCAAATGCATTTGGCTAGAAACCTTTACAACCTTTTAAGGCCTTCCAAATTCTTTAGGTAATAAGATAAAAAGGGCCCGTAACTTAACTTCCTCTTCAAGGTAAGCAGTCGGTGCAAACTTAGATCATGGTAATACTAAATATTACATGATAAAAAAAATCGAATTCAATATAAATATAA
>JAQSVH010000008.1:13416832-13428571 GCA_029448705.1 Adansonia digitata
TGTATCTAATAAAACTTTTTAGATTTTGAGATTATTTGATATTTATTAAATTAATAAATAATTAAAAAGTATAGAACTATATTATTTTCAAATAATTATATTATTAATAGATAAATAAAAATAATATATTAAATAATATATATTTTATTTTTAGTATTTATATAATTATTTATTTTTAATTTATTGATATAATTATATAATAATAATTTTTTTATATATGCATATTATATAAACAATAAAATTTTTACATATTTATTATATTATATATTAAAAAATAAATAGAAAGTCATAATAGAGAAAGGCGGTCGAGTGGGTATTGGAGCTCCCTTGATCTGCAACACCCATGCATCCACCGCTTTCGTGCGTTTGCTGAAAAACTTAGCTTCGGATCCCACCACGATCCCACTGGCTGCATCCTTAGTCAAACTAGCGGTGGGATCGATGTGCTACCCCAGTGAGGGTGCTGGGCCACGATAGAAGAGAAGACAAAACTCGCCGTAAATAATAACCTAGTGCAATCGGAACTCCGAAAAACCGAGTTACTGATTATCGCTCTGGTTTTTCCTTTTTCCTTTTTCTTTTTCGCTGTTCATTATAATATGCCAAATAAAGTTTTGATTGATTGCAGATTACGGTGCAAACAACGTGGCTGATTTTGATGATTTTTACACGTTTAATTGCATCTTCTTGCTGTAGAGTTACTAATTAAATTAAATTCTTTTAATTTCTGAAATTTTCTTTTTAAAAATCAGGTCTTCTGATTATAGTTGTAGTGAATTACTCCTAATTTGTGCAATTCAATGTTAAATTTTGCTCAAGAACTTCCATTTTAATTGATTTTTGTAGCTTTTTTGTGATTTTAAGAATTTGCTTCCATTTACCGTAGCATGCAGGATAAACATAAGGACAGCCTCGCCATCGTGCTCTTGCCCTTGAAATGGACCGTGAAATTAATTTTAATAAGATTAAAAATAATTATAATGATAAAAGTAAAAGTAAAATTAATGATAAAATATGTATTTGGATTCAAATAACGTTGGTGGTTAAATGACTTATTGTAAGAAAAAAAATTATGGAAGATATTAAATTAAAATTTATATATAATTAATAATAATGAATTTGCACAAATTAAAGTATAGCAAGGTAATATTTAATTATTAATTATCTTTTATATATGTTTTTTATAATATTTAAATATTATTTAACATTTTAAAATTTTAAAAAAAATTAATCATTCAAAGTATTGGCATATTATAAATTTGAAAATTTGATAGAATTAATAAAAATAAATAATTTTAAAAAATTTTAAATAAAAATTAAAAATACATAAAAACTAAAAAAAATCAACAATATAAATTTAGTTACCATTTAAACAATTAAATATTTATAAAAATTAACAAATAAAGACAAAAATAAAAAGGATAAAATTGAAAAAAAAAATTCACTTGAACAAAAATTTCTATTGGACAATTTTTTATTGTCCAGTGCAATTGAACTCCATTGAAGCAGGACAGTCAAACGGGTGTCCATTCTAAAATAGTCAGTACTATATTAACGAGTGTATCATTTTTATTTTAATATAAATATATATTAATATTAATGTGTTTTGTTATATTGTTTCATATTTATCAAAGTTTAAATATTTTAAATTTATATATATATAAAATATTTTTAAATATGAAATAAATGAGATTAAATAAATTTTATATATAAAATATTCATTAATTATATATAATGTTCTAAAATAATTTCATTAAATATAAGAAAATCAATATCAGTTAAGTAGAAAAACTAAAATTTTTTAATGATCATTAAATTTACGAATAATTATGTCTAATATTCATCAAATTTAAGATCAATATTGGTTTAATTTTTTTTATAAGCTTATATTATATATCGGTTGGGTACAGCTATTTTTGATCAATACCACTGAAACAAGCTGATACCTACTTATACTGCTGGTACAAAATAAAATTAAAATCAAAATAAAATTAATTATTACTGATATCATTATATATCAAAACAAGAACGTACTGACTGGTATGACCCTGGTAATACTAGTCCATTCCAATTTTGGGGGGCGGGTACCGGAATGCCTTGGATTGAACCAACCGAGGCTTTTGCGGTAAAGTTGTTCGTGTTAGACGGCTAGACAATTTAAAAATGATACAATTCGACTACGAAAAACCCACCAAGTCTATTTAAATATGGTTTGATCACGTCTTATCTGCTTAGCTTTGATAAAAGTGATCTTAATTTTCAAGTTTAAAGTTATTGTCTGAAGTTAGATTTTCTCATGTTAGAAGGAAGGCTAATAAGGATTGGGTGGCAAGATGACCAAACTCAGAAAATGTCTCTGATTGGGTTTTTGCTCTACCATTTAGGCTGATCAATTTTTTGTATACGTAATTCGTTTACTTTCTACATGATTGGCTATGGCCGTTTTATAATAGAATAAAAAAAATAAATTCCCATAAATTAATTCTTTTAAATAATTACTTATGTTTTTTATATTTTTTTTCTTTTTATGCATTATTATCAAAAAATTTGAGTGAGAATATTTTATATTCAAAATTCTCAATAAATACTTCAATATTTTTATAAAAAATTTAATTGAATTTTCTCACCTCAAGATTTTAACGGAATCTCTAAACGTAAATTCCTTAGAATTCATTATCAGAAATTCGCCATCCACATTTATTTTTAATATTTCTTTTCAAAAAAATTTTGTTTGTAAAAAATATATATTTATTTTTATTTCCTCCGCCAAAAAAATGATATATGCTACATGTTAATCTGTGTTTTTTCTCTTTAATGAGATTCATGTTACAGGAGATGTTGGGAAGATGTCTTTAAGTTTTGCCCAGTATGAATGATTGTCTTGTACATGGGGGGAACATAGTGGGTTTTGTTAGGATGTCTCATTAAGGTTACACTTACACACAGGAGATTTCATCATATTATTTTTCATGGATCATCATCAGCATACTGTCCTCTATATCATTATTTGCTTCATTTCTCTCTCTCTCTCTCTCTCTATCTTGTTCTAACGGGTGGGTGAGACAATTCTCACTGAAGAACTTGGCAAGGTAGCCTGTTAATTTCGGGAAAAGGGATGCCGCATAAAAGAGGCGTAGTGACCAAGCCCGGATCATTGTTTATTAAAAAAAACAGGTATCTGTAATGTAATAATGAGTCGCCCCGACGATTTTGGGTTCCATAGGTTTGTTGATATCTAATTCCTGGAAATATTGGCATTTCTTGAATTTAAGGTCTGCCTGCACGCAGTAATTGATAATATGGAACAATCGGTCAGTCACTCGTCAGCCAAGTCCAGCCCCTTACATACTTGCAACTTTCCACTAATTTTGGTTTTGGTTCGGCTTACATTTCGGAAGGGAATAAGCTAAAAGCTATATTTCCTTGTTGCTTGACGAAACGATGATAAATAAATAAATTAAAAAAAAAAGTTAAATTTAAACACCTACAAAATAGAGGTGGCAAAATGGGCAGGATGGATGGGCTTAATATTGGCCAGGATTGGTCCTGATCTTGATCTAGTTTTGTCGAGTTATTTCGCTTATGATCAAGCATGTCCCAGACTTCAGAACCTTCAACTCAGCACCGTCCATTACTTAGTTATTCTAAGAGTCATAATGGAGAGGCCAGATCTGGTCCACTAGTTTTTCTCTTCCCTCGTATTAGTTTTTATTTATTTGTATATTTATTATTTTAGTTTTACAATTATGAAAAAAATAGATACATAGTTGCTATTGTTCAACTATGTCCACGCTGTTCGGCTTAAAGCTTCTTAAAGCTTTTGGTTGAACGCGTTTAGATTTTTTTCCTTCTTTGGTTGAAAGGGCTTTTGGGGTAATGATGAGCTTTGGATCAAGTCATATCCACTTGCTTGCAAATATACATAAATGAGTTCTACCTCGCGAAAGAAAATTAATCAAACCATTCGTTATTACTTAATAATCAATTAAAAATTTGAAGATGCGACGTCTAAAATTCAGATGAAAATCCTCCTTTTTGAGAAAAAAAAGCCCCCCCGTTTTTTACCTTCAATAATATATATATATATATAATGGAAAATTATCGTAAACCGTTGAAAAAACCCGGTAAAGTGCAATGATATACATTTCAGTACCAATTAGTCAGCCAAATACAGACGGTTCCAATCCAAATTCCGATGGATAGATAGAGCATATAGAAACCTGGTACATCTAGCATGGTAATAGTATACTCATCATTTATACAACTATTTTCTTAACCTAATGCTTCGATTCAATGCTATCTTAGTACTAACATAATTAGTTATGTTCTGTTCTGATTCAGCTCTCAACTCCAAACTATAAGCCAGAGTCTAGCACGCAAACTGCAGGCCTAACTCATCGTTATATTTCTTCTTTTAGACCCAAAATTTATAGTTCACATTGTGGATATCACTTCCTCTTTCTCCCCTGCAAAATGAGACAAAACATCACTTTTTTATAAGAAAGAAGAAATGAAATAAAAAAAAATCACAGAATTCTCAAATCACAATATGAGACAAACCGAGGTTGTGTAATCATCCATTGATAGCTGCTTCCGTTTCTTTAGCTGAGTAGGACTCTCTGTTGGCTGCTTCCCACTTCGCTTCGATGGTGTCATGTTCTTAAATGTAATAAGATGAAAATCACATAAACAACCAACTGGAATTAACATAGTAACCAAAGAAACACACAATATTCTAAATGGGTTAATAAAGAGAATGTCAGGTTGCAACTCAAGCATGTACAGGGCAGTTGGCATGTTGGTAGCAAATAAGGTAAAATATATATTCAGAACCTTGGCAAGTTTCTTCTCCTTGCGGGCTTGTCGCTCCCTCTCATCATATTCTTGGTTTTCCTTCTCAACCAATCGAATAAGGGTATCACATCTCCTTGCCAGCTCTTGCGTTGTCCGTGACTTCACGAACCAATCAAATCGAAACAAAGGTGACGTTCGGAATGCTGCCTTCAACTCCTCCCAATTCCCATAACCAAGCTTGTGAACCATGCATATCTTTTTAGGCATAAAAACCAGTTTAAAACAAGATTTAAGGTGGATCCATATATTATGCATGATGGTAAAAAACGAATTAAATACACACCATGAATCGATCACATTCTTCATTGTAAAGCTTCCCTTTGTTCTGACCATACTGGATCTTCATTTCCAGCCATGGATTCTTGTATCGGTCCAATTTCTTGCCAATTGCCTTCATGATCTCATCTTTTCTAGAAATTCTTGCCTCACCTCGTTCAATGTTCTTTATTATCCTATCATAATCTGTATCAAAAAAAAATTCAGCAATTAATGCAAATAAAAAATCTTAACCGGTGATTAGATCTAGTTGAACCAATCAACACTATTATATGATCTATGTAAGCATTTTTTTTCACATGCAAACATATACTTCAATCATATTTAATCAAGCTCTTGAAAGAACATGCTTAAATTGTCAAATTTTAATACCCAATATCACATCTAGGGGAAAAAAATTATGGGAACTTGAAATCTACCTAAACGAGGCAGAAATAACATGATGTTGGAGATAACTTACCATTTAATTCCTTGTATCTTTCTTTAAAAACTTTAGCATATCTTTCAACTTCCTCCTCGGTTTTCCCTTCCATTTCTGAAGCAATACTCTTTATATCATTTCGTCCATACTTCTCACAAGCTCTAATGAAAGTATTGAAATCTCTTCTACTCCATGAAGAAAATCCCTAATGCACCCAAAACTTAATTTTGAGTGAAGTAACCATAAAATAAAAACATGACATCAAACATGTTGCACTCACCTCTTCTAATAGTCGCTCCTTTTCTTCCAACTCTTCAGCAGTTAATGGATCTCCCCTATCTAAATAAATAAGAATCAGTAAAGGCGGCATAAAGAAGACTTTGAACCATAAAGCATCATATTATATGGCAAAAGTCAAATACCTTCAGGTTCATCTACATCAATTGTGTCCTTTATCTGATTCTTCTGATGTGTTTGCTGATTTTATTGAAAAAATCCAGTCAGGCAATAACTCAAAACCAACATCAAGAAGACAATTCAGAAAAAAAAATTGGGTATTCGTATAAATCATGCATACCATGAGATAGCGTACTTCTTTCTCATACAACTCACTTAACCTCTGAGTGTTAAAAAATTGGAAATCAAGCCTGAGAAGTGGCAGATATTATTAGGTAAAATATCTAACAATGCAAACTACTTAACAGATGTTAGTTTGGGAAAAGGCTTACAGTTGAGGCATACGAGGAATTCGAGGCTCCTTCGGTTTTGCCGGACCACCTTGGCGCAGGGTTTGTTTGAAGTACTCAGATTCTGAGTAACTGATTAATGCAAAAGAAGAAATACAAATCACATACAGTAAAAGATAAATAATGCAAAAATAATTAGCATGTTGAAATAACCAACTTACTTCCGCTTCCGCTCTCTTTTTGGTGGTTCAATCCAGTTCTCACTTACAATTTTCTTGAAGTCAAACTTGTTCTCATCCTTTATCAAGAAGAAAACAAAAGCATCAACCACTAATGAATGGCACTATTAAAACACTAAACTCAGCAAAGACCAAACAGAAAGAATAGGGACAAAAAAAGATACATGTGTTTACCTTGTCATCATCAAAATCATACAATTCAGCAGCTACAAAAACAGAACAAAATTAATGGCTAAAAACTGTACTGCTTATATAGAACAGATTCACAAACAATAAAAAAAAAATAGTAAGAGAGACATACTATCATCCATCTTAAATTTAATTGCATCCTCCGTAAATTTCTTCATCTTGGCATCCAGTTCAGCCGTTGCTGCTTCTCCTTTGGCAATGATTCTATCAATGTCTTCGTCTGTAATTGTGCTATCTTTCGAACTGAAGACCATTTCAGCACCAAACCTCACCATTTGAAGCAACTCATCTTTGTTAACAGCTGCAGGAAAAAAGAGGTTGAAATGCTACCAGATACACTCATAAAGAATTATTGCATTAAGTAAAACAATTGCTCTGCAAAGGAAGTTCTTACTCTTCTGCTCTGCTAATCGTCCTTGTTGAATAACCAGAGCATCTAGGGCGAGCTTTTTATAGGCCCTCTCAATCACCTTTTCCTCAATAGTGTACTGTTTCATAATTAAAAAAAGAAATAAGTCAACCCTAAAACAGGCTAACATCTAAACTAGCATACAAAGACAATATTCAAACCTCCGTGCAAAAGCGGAACACTTGAACTTCCTTCTTTTGACCAATCCTATGAGCACGGTCCTGTGCTTGCAAATCAACTTGCGGGTTCCTGCAAGATTAACCTAGTATCACAAATCAAACAAGGAATAAAACACAATAATAAAAATTGATATATTGTTACCAGTCACTGTCATAAAGGATGACAACATCTGCTGTAGCAAGATTAATACCAAGGCCTCCAGCTCTAGTTGATAACAAGAAAACAAACTTCTCACTTCCTGGCTTATTAAAGGCTTCAATGGAAGCATCACGATCTTCTCCACCTGTATTACCATCAATCCGGCAATACTGGTACCCACGAAACATTAAATAATCTTCAAGAATATCCAGCAGCCTTGTCATCTGAATACAATAAATTCCCACAGCAAAATCACAAATAAGGAAAATAAATAAAGACAAATAACAATGTAAATGATGTAAATAAAATTAAATTGGAAGAATAACAGAAGAAAATACATAGGCCAGTAACTGACACGATTGTTTACACTGCAGACACCATCCATTTACAAAAAAGATAATTTCTAGGCAACCCTCAACGTTACCTGTGAAAATATCAGAACTCTAGAATCGCGCTCCTTCAGCTTTGGAAGTAATTTGTCCAACAGAACCATTTTACCTGGAAATAAATCAGTAAGTCAGTTTTCAATCAACACCAATGAGTTCATTATCTTCCCAGAAGTAAACTTACCTGCATTGGTAATAAGATGGTCTCCTGTAGTATATGGAGGTCCAGGTTCAGCACCTTGGAAAAGATATGGGTGATTACAACATTTACGCAGCTGCATTGCAATGTTCAGAAGGCGCTTACGCTCTCCACCAGCATTAACAACTTCAAGATCTTTTTGCAGCAAAGCCCTATAGTATTGCTTCTGCATCTGGGACATTCCTACTTTCAGGATAGTTTCCTTTTTGGGAGGCAAACCTTTCTCAACATCTGATTTCAATCTCCGAAGTAGAAACGGCCGAAGAACCTAAAGATACAGAGACAAAGAATGTAAATTATTTGCACAAACCCACAGTCCTGGCATGAATAGGAATAACATTTTTTACTTGCCTTGTGAAGTTGTTGAACAACTTCCTGCTGGTCATTTTCACCAGAAATCTGAAACCACTCATCAAAAGTTTCAGCTGAGCTAAAAATCTCTGGCAGTAGAAAGTTAAGAAGAGACCAAAGCTCATGGAGATTATTCTGCACAAAAAACAAGAGAATTATTATTACATAAACTAAACAATAAAGTATTAAAATGATTTAAGTGCAATTAATCAACCAGGCAAGAAAAACAGTCACTATTGATCATAGCTATAACCACAAATTATGCTGAAAAAAGTTATAAACATAAACAGGTAAAAATCATCAGAATCATTTCAGTTGGCAATTAAAATCAATGAAACCAAGAAGACGTGTTTGACCAACTTTTCAAATAAAATGCAAGTCTTGGACCAGAAGATAGATGGGCATTTCTAGTGCAATTAAGCAGACATTGTGGATGGAATGACACCCATAAAACGCAGTAATTATTTCCATAACAAAGGACACTTAAAAGCATACCTGGAGTGGAGTACCCGTAATAAGAAGACGGTAATTAGTATTGTAGAGTCTCATTGTTTTTGAAAGAAGTGAATTCTCATTCTTGATTCGATGGGCTTCATCAATAATTATATAGCGCCAACTAAAACGACGCAAAGCAGACTTCTCTTTGATGGCCATTTCAAAGCTTGTGACACAGACATCAAACTTCCCGGCAACCAACAACTCTTCACGGATGTATCTCTGAAGAAAATAGAAGTTATAAGAACCATGAGAGAGAAAGAGAGAGAGAGAGAGAGAGAGAGAGAGAGAGAGAGAAGTAATCAGTAAAGCGTGCATCAAGCAACTTACTCTTTCCTCAGGATTCCCAAGAAACTTAACAGCTCGCAAGACTGGACAAAATCGACGTATTTCATTCATCCAGTTACCAAGAGTTGATTTTGGGGCAACAACCATATGAGGGCCAGTAATTCCACGGTACTCATGCAGATAGCCCAATAAGGAAATAGTCTGCAAAGTTTTTCCAAGTCCCTGTATTCAAAATTTAGTAAGCAAACATCAGCTAATAACATATCCCTGCTTACTCTGATCTTAAAAACAAGCCCTGACAATGAAATTAAACAATATACAATATCTAAAGCCACAGGTGCAGCACATACCATTTCATCAGCAAGAATTCCATTTATACCATTCTCATACAGTCGTATAAGCCAATTTAAACCGGCAAGTTGGTAGTCCCTCATCTTTCCCTGAATACCTAGAGAGAGGAAAAAAGAAAAGTAAAGAACACGTAACAGAGAAGTGAAACCACTTGAATGGAGTTGTCCAATGGATGGGTCACAGAGAGCACTTACAAGAAGGCTGAGTCACCAATCGTGTGTTTCCAGACAAACCATCCTCTTCCTCCTTGAGGCACTCTTCATCTTCTTCCTCTTCAGTTATTTTCGATGCATGCCGGCCCCTAAATTTAACAAGTGAAAGAAGCTATTACCAGAGAAGGTCTAAATCAAGACAATTGGAGCATAAAACAAACAGTTTCAAATACCTACAAACAAATCATTAAAAACCAAATACAACAAGACCAATCACTTACAACCATTAATATCATGGAAACAACAAGAAAACAGAAATAATCTATTTCGACATCTTTAGCAAAAAGAAACATGTATACCTTCCTTTCACCTTCTTCTGTGATGATGATTGGTCACCTTTAGCAAAATGAGCAAACAACTCCGTCTGCTGCAAAAGATACTTCAACCGCCCCTTCCCCCTATTATTCTGTCATTAAACCAAATATTAGCAAACCATTTATTACACTTAAAATGAACAGAATACAAACTTTTTCCAAAGAATATGCACCATATCGGCGTCAATAGCCGCATTTTGAGCATCCAATATCTCCTGAATCTTCTGCTTCTTTAGTTTCTGCATTTCTTTTAGCCTCTCCTTTTCTCGCTTGCTAACTTCTGGATCAGCAAAGTTAGACTCGTCCTAAATAAAAAAAAATTCCGAAATTATAAAATCTAAACAGAAGCAACAAGTTTAAATTAAGCTTCTCAGCAGCTTATTAAAAACCCTAGAAGCAAAACTTATACTAAAGCGCAAAAACCAAAAGCTTGAAATTAAAATTATACAATAATTAGCAAGCCCTAAAAACAAATAACAAGCAAAAAGCTAGATCGGACAACCCAAATCGTAAAAATTTGGAAGCGAAATAAAGGGAGAAATTTAAGAAGGTCAAAATCGTAAAACTACCTCGTCTGCATCATCGGCGTTTTCTTCAGGGGCGGCGTCATCGTCTTCGTCGGAGGCGTCGGCGGAACGAGCAACAGCTTCGATCTCCTCTTCGTCGACATCATCGGCGTTGACCTGATCGTTGATTCGCTCCTCTTCTGATGAACTAGAACCGTTGGATAGGTCTTCTTCATCGGAGGACACCGGCTTCGACAATTTTGCCATCTCTTTAGCAGAACGAGGGTTTTTTTTTTCTTTCGAAAAATAGAAGATACAGAAAAATAACAATTGAAAAGAGAGAGAGACCGACTTTTGGTACGGAAAGAAGGCTCCAAATAAAAATGAGAGTACAATGAAGATGGTGAAATCGTAGCCGTTGGATTTGGGAAAGTAGAGATTAAATATAGAAAAGTGGATTGAGTGTCGAGTGAGGGATTTCCCGCCACTTAAAGGAAATCGGAATTTCCCTCCGGTCGCCTGACCCGGAGGTATTCGGGGTTGAGGCCAGATCACAATTTAAAATTTTTTTATATATTTTTTGAATTAATATATTAATTATTTTTTGAATTATATTATTTTTAATAATTTAATATTTAAAGAAAAAATTATAATTAAATAAATAGCATAGTATTTTTTTGATAAATAAATAGTGACACCTCAATTTTTGAAAAAAAATAAATTAAAAAATAAATATAAATATGAAACTTTCTTAGAAATATACACATAATATATTTAATCTGACGTTTTATACTAGTTTTTTAATCACATTATATTTATTATAATTATAAATGTAATTATTATTATTATAATTAATCATGATAGACACTGATAATTAAAGTAGCTAAATAGCTATAAATCTCTATATGTATATAACAACCAAAAATCTAGGGAGCGGGTGGAGGACTAAACTTAAAAAGGAAGTCATGGAAACGTATTCCAATAAAAGAGTTGGGAATTTTAATGTATAGGATGAGTTTGAAGTTTGGAAATTCAAACTTCCCTCTTGGAATACACATACATATGTACATAAAATGTTTTTTTTTTCTAAAATTGTGTTTAAACTCTTCTCTAGAAATGAATGTTCTTAAGTTTTTTTTTTTAATTTATAATCTAAAAATCTAATCCAAATTTAACTTTATAATAAAATGCATATCCATGATTGCTAATACAATTATAAACACATTAACAGAGTGATTAAATAAA
>JAQSVH010000008.1:13428671-13439240 GCA_029448705.1 Adansonia digitata
GGAGGGGGCACGTTACTGTTTCCGAAATTACCATACTGGCCATCTACGGCTACCTAATATTTCAAAAACCTCCGGCCAACAAAAGTTCAACAAGGGTAATTAAGGTAATTAAAAAGAGCACCAAACAAAAAGTAAAAGAGGAAAATCCGTGTTTATTTCCTTTCTCGATCATTGAACCCCTCACAAAACGACACCGCTCAAGCCAACCGGAGGCCGGAGCCGTACAGTCGCCGTGAATAAAATAGGATCCAACCTTAATCGGAGCTACAAAATCCGCGAATTGACAAGGTCCATTTCTGATTACTTTGATTTGATTTGGTTTTCCGTTTCCTTTTTTGTTGTTCATTACAATTTCTAACAAATTTTTGTTCGATTTCAGATTATGGGCCAAAAGGCGTGGCTAATTTTGGTGATTATTACATGTTTAATTGCATCTTCTTGCGGGAGAGGTACTAATTAAATTAAATTCTTTTAATTTCTGAAATATTCTTTTTAAAATTAAGTTTTCTGTTGTACTTATAGTGAATTATTCCCAATTTATGCGATTAAATGCTAAAATCTGCTCAAGAACTTCTATTTAAATTGATTTTTGTAGCTTTTGAGATTCTAAAAGTTTAGTTTATTATGGAATTTGCTTTAATTTACTGTAGGGTTACAGGTCAAAAACAAGAACAAACTCGCCGTCTACAATCATACTCTTGCCACCATTTTAGTAGAATATGCTTCTGCGGTAAAGTTTTTATTTATTACTTTTTTTATCTTGTAATGGAATTGAGCTTAAAAGTTTAAATAATTATCAAGGAAATTTTAGTTTCGAGCTTCAGTTTGTGATAAAATGAGCTAATGTGTTCTTTGTATACGTATCCATATGCCATAGTCGAATGAAATATGAATCCAATTACATGAGGATGAAGTCCTGGGATTGATTTAAATTATTCCATCTCATTTGTTATAGAATAGCCAATTCAATGAGTTCAACGCTGTTTGCTTTAAAAGTTATACAAGAGTGGCTGTTTGCTTCATTATATTCCTTCGTATTTCCTTTTTGTTGATATGGTCAGTTGGGAAAATTTTGTTCCGATAGGTGTACATTTCGGATTTGATGGAACTTTTTACTTGGACATGTGAAAGATGTAATGGTTTGACCAAGGTACTTACTTTTTTAGTGGTTTTTCTTTAATCTTCAATATTTAAGTGTGTTTCCATTCATATGGATGGTCCTAATGCTCCTATGTATGGAAACAGGGATTTGAAGTTATTGAGCTTGTCGTTGATGTTGAGAACTGTTTACAGGTGCATCTCATTGTTTGTGGTTTGATATTTATTAAAATCATGACCCATCTAGGTGTCACTCTTTAGAATTCTTTTCTTTGTAATTGACGTGAAATTGACTGTTAATTGATAGGCATTTGTTGGAGTGGCTAAGGATCTTAATGCCATTGTAATTGCCTTTAGAGGAACGCAGGAACACAGGTACTAATATTATTTGCCTCACTGGTTTCTGTTCAGCAATGTTTTCGAAAGAACAAATTGTTCATGGCATCAAGAAATAAACGATAAACAAATTTTGAAGTATTCAGAAACTGATATTGTCTTTTTTTCCTTTTAGAAATGAATAAGCTTTACTGTTTTTGGTTTGATTGATTTATCTATCTGATTGCAGCATACAGAATTGGGTTGAAGACTTATTCTGGAAACAGCTTGATTTAAATTACCCTGGCATGCCCGATGCTATGGTATGCATAACAATTTCCTTCCAAGTTTTGAATTTATGCTGGAGTGATTGTAGTTAATCTCTAGTCTTTTTTGGCTATTTCAGGTGCACCATGGATTTTATACTGCTTACCACAACACAACCATACGCCCTGGAATTCTGAGTGCTGTTAAAGAAGCAAAAGAGTTTTACGGGGACCTTGACATCATGGTGACAGGTCATTCAATGGGAGGGGCTATTGCTTCCTTTTGTGCACTTGATCTAACGGTAATCTTGAGCCTCTCTTGGTTCATCTGGAAATATGTTATTACATTCCTTCTTTTCATCATGTTGTAAATGTGAAACCTTCTTAATTGCTAATGAGTTTGAATTAAGGACCCTGGTTTTTCCAAATCTTTTGAGTTAATTTTCCTTGGTTAAATTCTGGAAGCTTTTGTGGTTGCCCTGTCAGAGTTTTAATGGGAAAATATATCTTTATTCCCAGGTTAATCATGAAGCCAAGAATGTTCAAGTTATAACATTTGGACAACCTCGTTTAGGGAATGCTGCCTTTGCTTCTTATTATGGCAAACTTGTGCCAAATACAATTAGAGTGACGAATGACCATGATATTGTGCCTCATCTGCCACCATACTATTCTTATTTCCCTCAAAAGACATACCATCACTTTCCAAGAGAGGTACGTATCTGTGTTTGTTAGAATAAATTTCTGGTATTACTTGGAAATGTAAATGGAGACTTAGGCCTGAGGGTTTACTAGTTGGATTATTATCATTAATCTGTACTTGAATATTGAGAAATTGAATGTTATGTAACTTTTCAGTGTAAAAAGCCTGGGTTGTTGCCAATATCAATCTGTAATATCGACCCTTGAGTAACACTAACAGTGAATGTCAGTGTCTCGAAATGTTGTTTCATGTTTCTAACAGTTCTTGAAAGAGACTATCTCAATTCCCATTACGAAACAGGGTTGCCTTTTACTCTTTTCTTCATTATTTAAATTTTACATTAATCTGATTAGTGCAATTCCTTGGGTTGAAGGTTCTTACTTTACCTTTTAGGGTCTTATGGAGCTCACGGTTATGGCATTACATGAATACAAATATCAATAAGGTCTTTTTTCTTTATAAGTCGTAAACAATTTAATATACATAGACGTAAGGATGCACTTGTTCTTTGTTGTTTGACACTTAAAAATGACTAAAGTTTCTGTATCAAAGGTGTGGTGGATAGAGGACTTATATTTGATCCATGTAGGACTGCAGCTGGATTGAACAAAGAACTGCATGGATAATTTTGTTAATTCATCCCTTATTTGTAGGTTTGGCTGTATAACCTTGGACTCGGAAGTCTGGTTTATAGAGTTGAGAAGGTCTGTGATGGTTCTGGTGAAGATCCAACCTGTAGTAGGTGAGACTATTTCAGTATGTTGATTTTGATTGTGATGGAAATTTATCAGTAGTGTTCATCCATTCCATAAGCAACTTTTTCTTTCCCAATTTCGTAATTTCTTGTTTTTATGGAAATGTTAGATGATGTTATCTCTTATGCATGTGTTATTTTCCGTCATCTTCTTCTCGGTTAAAAATGGAAATTAATGGTATGGATAAATTACTCTTCCGCTAAATGAGAACTTGCCATGACAACCGAAGAGTTATTACTTTGGAAATCTGTAAGGAACTCTTGTATTTTCACATTCTATTGCAGGTCAGTGACAGGCAATAGCATTGTGGACCATTTGAATTATTATGGTGTTGATTTAATGTGCCAACAATGGACATCATGCAGAATCGTGATGGATCCTCGTGTTGCGGATTATGGCAAAACGGATCACAAAGGAAATTTCGTTTTGTCCAGAGTTCCGGCCACGATTGTTCTGAAAACGAACACTAGGTCAACCGAAAGGGAAGTTACATCTAGTGTATAGTTTATTGGATTTTGATTTCTCCCGGATGATGGATGGTAGCACAATTCATCGTTTTCTGCTTCAGATGAACTATTTTTTCACTCGAAGCCATGTAAAAAGTCATTGAAAATGAGCATTATCTGTGTAGTTTTGTGTTAGGAAGGAAATTGTGTAAATAACTATCAAAATATGTACTTCATTATACATTTATGAATATTATTAGAACGCAGATCTAGAGTTAGAAATCCGAGAAATCTGATGTTAGCTTCAATTGGTATCAAGTCTCAGTATCAACGATTTTTTTTTTTTTACTCTTTAGACAGTTTTTTATCCTCCAAAGCATATGCCTTTTCCAGATTCTCATTGGACAAGCTCTCTTGCTCGGGGTCTTGTTTTGAAGAGTGATCATTAAACAACGTGATTTATGTTATTCGAATTAGGGTGAATGTTAGTAAAATTTTATGTCTAATATGAATATATTTAATTTTTTAAACTCTTTTCATATAATATAAAAAATCATTTCTTGTACTTAGACTCAAATATATAATGGATATAAATATTTTAAAAAATTAAAAAAATCCAACGTGTCAGTTGGGATCCTGTAATCTCTTATTCACCCACTGTTTTTTTTTTTTTTTTTTTTGTAGATAGTTATTTGACGAAAAAGGCGGGCAAGCTATTTTGTCAACGTTCATCTTTGCCAGTGAGAGTATGAAAATCTGTTATAAAACAGTAGTACAGGTAGTAACTATATGTGATGTTACTCAGCAGTAACCTCAAAGTCCCAAATGCCCTTTGGTCTGAACCTAAATTTTGCTTGCCTTTACCAAGTAGACAAGAGATCCAAACTCCAAGCCCAAGTTGCACAATCCTTTTCTCCTCTGGCAGTTACAACTCACGAAAGCGTTAAGTGAACGAAACTATACCTGATCAACCGATGAATAATCATTTGACTTGACAGATTTATATTAAATTGAATTTGTATATAATATTTGGTAATTCAAGTTGAACTTATTCAATTTAAATTATTGTTTATTTAATAAAATTTTTAATTTAAATTTAATTATAAAAAAATATTTTAATATTTTTAAACAAAAAAAACATGTTTATAGGTCAAATCAAACCTTAATAAAAGGTTCAAAAAAATTTTAGACAACAACTTGAGTTCACCGATGAATATCTCAAAATGAAACTTTGCTCAGAAATATGTTTACATTTCTCTTAAAAACATTAAAATTATACTGTCAAAGTATTTGGGGGGGCTTTTATATCATTCCATTTAGTGCAAATTGATCTTTATATTAAAAAAATTAGATAATTCAATTTTTATATTTTTAAAATTAAAGCAAAAAGTTAAAATAATAACTAAGTAATCATGAAAAAACTAACGTAACGTTTAACTTCTGTTAAAATGATAATGTATATAGTTAATATTAGTATAATATTTTAATATAATTAAACTACATATATCATTATTTTAACAAAAATTAAATGTAACGCCTGTTTTTTTTACGATTAATGTTACCCTAATTACTATTACCTTTTCGCTTCATTTTTTAAAATACAAGTATTAACTTAATCAATTTGGGTAATCTACGCTAGATGGCCAATGCAAAGACCTTCAAAATACTTTGACCAAAATTCTACTGCTAATACAAATAGGATTCGTTGCATTTTCAAGACACTTGTTAAAGTTAATTAATATAGTATTTATGATAATGTTATGTTAAAAAATAATTAATTTTATTGATAACTTTCAACACTTTCAATGTTATGAATTAAACTTTTTTTTTTTTTTTTACATTTGATATTATCAAAATTTAATTTCTAATTACGAGAATTAAAATTTCAAAATTTTACCAATAAATTATATAACTGTTCATAAAGATATCTATATATATTAAGTTTAAAAACATGCATTTAAGGTTCTTGGGTGGAAAATCTACATCGATGTACAATTGCTTAACTCGTAATAGCAAACCCCACCCCCGGCGTTAGGTCGTAAGCCGGTTGCGCCTCCCTGCCCACCATAAACCGTTGGCCTCTCGCTCACATGGTTTGACTATAAGATTTACACACGTGAAACGAAGCAGATCTGACCATGAAAAACATTTACAAAGGAAAAATATTAAGAGAAATGAAAGTTAGGTTTTGTTTGCATCTCGAACTCCCTCAAGATCCATTTCACCTGCCACTGCAAAACTATATACATATATATATATATGCATGTATATATGCATTTGCACACAACTCTAGAACTTGCTTTTTCATTTTTCTTCTTTGGAAGTAATCATGTATAAGAAAGGAATGGAATTCTTTATAAAACACCGTTGCGGGATTGTATAATTACGATATGAAAAAAATAATTAAAATATAAAATAATATAAAAAATATAAATATGATATAAATATATTAAAATTTGTATCACATAAATTATTAATTTATCAAATTTTATATTAAATGTATAATACTTTAAAGATAATTATGATATAAAAAAAATACGACTACTTGCTTCGATACTGTTTTCATTTTTCTTATAATAATTATAATAATAAATAGGATAAACTTAAAAAAAAACGGGTGGTTTTAGCAAAAATTACTTAACCCTTTGTACTTTAAAAATTGTTATTTATCTCTCTTATGGTTCCATTCTATTCAAAATATGTTTAACGCTGTTAAAAATTTGTGTAACATGTCGTTTTACCCCTACCACTTTAAACAAGCATTTTCTAGGTTTCCAACTATAAAATAAATATTTCACGCAAATTTTTAATGGCATTAAGCATATTTTGGATGAAACGAAGCCATAAAGAGATAAATAATAACTTTTAAAGCACAAAAAAATTAATGATTTTCTCTAACACTATAATGTTTTTTTTCCTTAAAAGTTTACCCTAATAACTAATAATGAACTCTTCGGTCGAAGCCATTGACAAGTTTGTGTTGATCAAGGGTAGGTGCACGAGGTTGAAGTTAGAAAAACAGCTCTCCAAATCACATTTGTGTGGCCACAACATTGTCTCACAACGGCATCTCAATTATTGTCGGGGTGGGTGCATGTGCTTCACATTTCACAGCAGTTTATGAGCTGAGTTAGGTTTGATCAAAGTAGGAAATCAAATTAGACTCAACTTATTGGTTTAAAAATAGTTTCATTATTTTAAATATATTAAAATATTAAAAATATATTTTATATTAATATTAATATATATTTATAAGTAAATATTTAAAAAATAATTTTTTATTAATTAAATAGTAATTTGGACCGGATCAACCAATTCAAATAAAAATATCATGATTCGAATCTAATTTTACTTGGATTGAGCAAATAACTCGACTCTTAGATATATCGATATGTATTTTTTTAACCATAAATACAAATTAGATTAAATTAGAGTGTCATAAATAATATTCAAACCATGTAAAGAAGAGGTGATTTTCTTTTTCAATAATTAAGAAATAGTAGAATTAAGTGATGTAAACTTTATTAGAAAAAGGTAATTAACCATTAAATTTTGACAACATTGCTTAAGAAAAAGTTCTTTGCAAACATTCAAAGAGTCAAAAATAACATTATATTATTACAATTTAAAAATATATTTAAGAAATGTTAATCCATATCATAATTAATGAAATGATAAAAAGGAAGTGAATTACAAAAGAACATTTTTAGAACTAGAGATGAAATCGAGACAACCGAATTCAAACTATAAGAAGTTCGAATTTTACTCAAAATTTGAAGTTCGAAATTAGTTTTGATCTCAATCGATTTTATTTTTAAAGTTCAAACTCAATTTGAAATAAAAAAATCGGTTTGTTTGAGCTTGTTCATTTACTTTTCAAAAAATGAGTTGATTCTTATACTCTTTCAAATTTGATTATTTATATTCAAATCGAAATTTAAATTTCGATTGAGATTTTTTAATAATAATTAAAAAATAAAAAAATTTAATCAAATTTGAGAATTACTCAAACCAAATAGTAATATAATTAAATTCTATTCATTCGTTAATTTAAATTACTCAAATTTAATTTAAATTAAATAAAATATAATTTTTTTTTAAACCAACTCGAGATACCGTCAAAGCCTGGGCGTTTACTTGAGACGCATTTGGAACAAGCTTTTAGAGCCATTCCTATTCGGCCTTCAAGCTAAAGTTGGGGAGTTGGGGGAGTGTAATTAAATCACGGTGTCTTGCACCTGTTCGTTAAAATGCCGACAAAGAAATTTACTGAGACATGTTTCGCTGACATTGCGGCGCCTGATTCCGTTTTCTCAAAGTCATCATTCTCTGATCACACAAATAAAGATAGAGGGCAAAGAAAAAGACAACACAATGCACAATATAAATACATAAAAAATAAAATATGATAAAAAAATAATTTAATATAAATATTCAAATAATAAAATTTTTTTATTATGCATTTAGAGGTATTAAAGTAGATTGTTATTTAAATATTTTTAAATTTTATATCTAAGTCACAATTAAATTAGATTAAATTAAATTTAAATGCTTATTTATAAAATAATAAAATATTTTAAAATTTATTTTTATATTAATATTAATATTTTTAATTAAAATTTTAAAAAAATTTATTAATTACTAATTTAAATCTAATATCACTTACTCGAATAATAATAATAATAATAATAATAATAATAAAAGCATGTTGAAAGTTCAATATCCAGGCGAGTGGCCATGCCCTTCGACATGTCTAGGACTGAGCATTCGATCGGCTCGGTAAAAAAAATTCAAATCGAATTAACCGATTTAGCTAAAGGAACCGACCGAACCTACTGATATTTTTAACCATAACCGAATTAACCGAATCTACTAAATTTTGATCGATTTGATCGGTTAGTTTGATCATATCGGTGTATTGAGTCTTGGGCTAATGGTTATATATTTGGTTTGAGAATAGGTTTAATTGATCTATTAATATATATAAATATATAATTATTAAATATTAAATATTAAAAGTTTAGTTAATTCATTAATAATTTTACTAACTGATAACCGACTGAATTAACTAAATAAACCGATATAACCATCGACCTTACTTAATCAAACTGAATTAATCAAATTTTATCAATTAAGTCAATTAAATCAATTTAAAACGACTTATGCTTAACCTAGACTTGTATATATGCACCTTATCCTATCTTCCCTAGAAGATATTATTATTTCTATTATTGAATTATTGCTTTTAATGTAACATATTATATTTATAATTATGAACGAATAAAAAATATATAAATTAGTGGCTCTTTCTTGGAGGCGGGGGGCCCTTCGTTTCTCGTCTTTCGCTCTTCCTCTCGTAAGGATTACGACAAAACACCAAAACTAAACCCATCTTCCGAATTCAGGATATTCCTTCTCTGGGTTTTTTTTCTTTTGGAAGAGCCAAAAACCAAATCTTTCTTTTTCCCAATACTCATGGAGATGGAAGCCTCTTCAGCCAATGAACGCCTTCATTTTGGGAAGATGGGATATGGGTATATCTTGTTTCTTCATCTTCTGCTTTCTTTTCTGAGTATGATTTATTTTTTTTTTTTTGGGATTTTTTAGATGCCAACATTATAGGAGGAGATGTAAGATTCGAGCTCCATGTTGCAACGAGGTTTTCTCGTGTCGCCATTGCCATAACGAGGCTGCGGTATTCTTTTCTTTCTTTTTTTTTTTTTTCCATTTTTTCCTTTGGATTCCCCTGTTTTTTTTATTCTCTGTTTTAAGTTGAAAAGTTTCCATTTTTCTGATTTCTTTATGCAACTACTTGATTTGGGTATTTATTGTATTGCTTTTACTAATTGATTCTTCAGAATATGTTAAGTAACCCCTTTGATAGGCACGAGCTTGTTCGACAAGATGTTAAACAAGTATGACATTCAAAATCCTAGCTTTTCAATCTAGTTTTATTTTCTTTTCTTAGTTAATAACGTTAATGAGATGTCTTTTTTCCCCCCCTAATTTTTTAAGGTTATTTGCTTGGTTTGTGATACAGAGCAGCCGGTACGTATGTGTTTCAGATTTGTAACTTTTTAGATACAAATAGACAATTTTTTGTTCCTGTTTTCTTTGATGTTCTCAATTTTAATGTTGTTTTATGTTTTTTTAGGTTGCTCAACTTTGTTCAAATTGTGGTGTCAGTATGGGAGAATACTTCTGTGAAATTTGCAAGTTCTTTGATGATGATGTAAGAATATACTTTTTTTTGTTTGAAGATTTAGCTTGGGAAATAAAGAAAATTATGAAGTGGTTGATAAAGTTTAGTTCATTGCTGCTGTTGTTCGTCAAGTTTTAGCTTAAAATATAGAGCTATGTTACTCGGATTCGGGTTTGAGTATCGGATACTGGTATTTGTGCAACGTATGTTCAATTTTTTTGAAGTTTCTCCTTGTATTTAGAGGGTTCTTAGAGGATCATATTGGATACATGAACTTAAAAGAAAAAAAAAAAATCGAGGCAACATAGACATAGAGAATAAATAAGTGTTTGATCCTTGTTTGCTTATGCGTTTATATTTTGATTACATTTACATGTGAGGATGCAGACCGAGAAAGGGCAGTTTCATTGTCATGATTGTGGGATCTGCAGGTTAGTTTCCAAGTTTTAATTATATGTATGGCTATTGTTTTCTCCTTGATTATTCAAATCCAAGTGATTGGTACCTAATAGAATTGATTTTTGAAATAGAGTTGGCGGCCGAAAGAATTTTTTTCACTGCAAGAAGTGTGGTATGTACTTAACACATTCAATTACGAATTTGTCACCTTATCTTTTTATTTTATTTTATTTTTTTTAAAGATTTTATTGGTGTTATTCTTAGTTCAAAGTTCTCAAATTCAATCCCCATTTCTTATTTTATGGTGGGGCTGTCTTATGTTGCTCGGACTTTTAATTTTTTTTTGAAGTATTCATGTTTGACTCATTTCGGAACATGGGTATGA
>JAQSVH010000008.1:13459437-13474876 GCA_029448705.1 Adansonia digitata
TGTATATAAATAATTAAAAATATAAATAAAATTATATTTATGTTGAATAATAATTAAAATTACTAAAATTATATTTATATTAAAAAATTACAACAATTATAATTATATTAAATAATAAATTTAAAATATTATATTTAGGTTGAATAATACTTAAAATTTGCTGAAATTATATTTATGTTAAAAAATTATTAAAATTATAATTATATTAAATGATAAATTTAAATAAAACTATATTTATACTGAATAATAATTAAAAATTATATTTATATTAAAAGAATTATTTAAATTATAATTATAATAAAATAATAATTAAAAATATATTATATGTTGAATAATAATTAAAAATTATATTTTATTAAAAATAAAAAATAAATTATTATTAAATAATAATTAAAAACTAGTAAAATTTTTTTTATATTTAACAATAAATTAATTATAAAAGAAATTAAAAGTTAAACAAAATAATGAAGGCGGTAAAAGGGGAATTACTTCCTTCACCAGAGATCTAATATTTTACTGGACCCTTGAAGCTTTAGTTTAGTGAAACCCTCATTTGAGTACATCCAAATGCACCCTTAACGAGGGTTCAGTGTATTTGGAGAAAAAAATCCTCAAAATCTTTTAAAAATTCATCATGCCTCCAGTGCAATAAATTCCAAAGAGAGCCAATATTAGTAACTCATCCAAGGTGACAAACCTGATCACATTCAAACTAGATCCACCTCTTAACTCAATCCAAGCTTCATCTAGTTCATTATTTTACTCATTGAATAATGTAATAATAAGTTAATTGAGCTAAATAGTGTATAATGTAACAATAACATAATTTATATTTCTTCAATTTTTTTAGAATTTAGAAATCAAAATAAAATAAAAACTAGTTTGAATTATTCATGGCCTGGCTCGTGACAAAGTTCTTTAAGATCAGACTCTGTCTTATCTGAAATATTACTTAATGAATGAAAATACTTTTACTAATTTTTTCATGTTTTAAAATATTAACATTTCAATATTTTAGTATATACTTTAAACATTCTTAAGTTTACTAGGTCGATGGATCTAGTATTGGTTAAGGGTTTCCAAAAGTCAATTAGATCCGATAAATAAACATTTTTGGTTCCAATCTCTTCGAAATTATGTAATCATTCTAATTTTTAAATTATTGATGAACTGAATAATTCGACAATATTAATACTTGACTTGTAGTACATATTAACTTACAAAATATTATCCATTTTTTGTTTTGATTTTATTTAACAAAATACACCTCTTATATTGAAAATAGTGTGAACATTTATCATTTAGTTAACCTATAATATACAATTATGCGAGACCATTACATCATCTCCCACTCAAATGATATTTTAGTATTTTTAGGGATATATCACTGGTACCTTGGAGTTAGCTCTATGACTAAATATCATGATCCGCATCAATCTTTAAAATATTATCTGTTGTGCTTATTAAGATACATAATTTTAACCAAACAATTTATTTTCTTAGTTGAACATAATATAAGAACTTATATACCTAGTTGAATATTAGCATATAATCTATGTGATATTCAAGGATCTCTTTTCTTAGAATATAAAACATAATATATTTTAAATTGATTTGAGAAATATTATTTAAGTTTGAACTTGACTCTCACTTAAAATCTTATTTTATAAGTTAATTTCAAATTTTGAGATGTTATTATATATTAATTTAAAAATGTTAAATTATTTTAATAATTAATTTCTCAAAATTAGGCCTAAGCTAAGCTCGCGAATCTATTTTTTTGAATCCAACCTACAAATAACTTTATAATCATATCTAAACTTATTTAAGGGCTGAGTTACTTGCTTGATCCTATAAACATCTATCACAATTTAAGCTTTGCCTCGATGGAACCTTAAACGTGTGCGGTACTAGGATGGACTTTAACACACAAGTTAGTTAAGCATTCTTGGTTATCTATTCAAGCAATAAGCAAGATACAAGTCACCATCAAGGCAACATCAAAAAATAGCATAGCATAGCTAGTGCACATCAAAGGACTCATAGTGCTTTTATAGGAAAAAAAAGGTGTTATTATTTTTTAAAATAATACAAACGATTACTAAAGAGCATCGAGTCTTCCATGCCATTGGCTAGAGGGGTAGCTCTAGATAGGTGGCCTAGCACATAGCTTAACCAACGAAATAGCCTAACAATTCGTTGACCGTACATCCCTTAAAAATCCTAAGAGCTTTCACAAGATTACTAATAATAACTAGACTTATTTAAGGGTTGATTTATTCATATAAATATAAAAATGCACCAATATTGAAAAGTTTTGGATGAAAATATTAAGTTCAAAAATGAATTTGGATAAAAAAATTAGACCCAGTTAAAAATTGGGCCATGCCTTAACTTTAACTTTTAATGCTCGAGCTTAACCTGGCCTAGGCTATTTTATTCTTACATAATATTTATTAGTTTTATATTTTAAATACTATATAATTTTTATTACATAAAAATACATTTGCATAATATCATCTTGTAAATATTAAAACTAAATTAAATTATTTATATTTTAAAACTTAATAAAAGAAAAATATTAAATTAATAAAAATTAAATATAAAAAAATATATTTTTAAAAAATAAATTATACAAAATATAATATGGATGAACCTAAATAGACTTGGACCGTTCATTTATAAATATGGATGAACTTAAATAAAAATCAAAACTCATAATTTAAACTAAACTTAAATAAATATCTTTAATATTATTATCATACTTAAATACTATTCAAATATAACCCGACGCGACCTAAATATCTTTACTAATAACCATCTCAATGTTTGAAAACGGACACCTTTCCTAAGTACATGGTGACTACCCTCTAATGGCACTTCCACCTAGTAATGGCCCTGTACAAGGTTTCTTATGACTCCCTCCCCACATAGTCCGTCGATGTACTCATTGACTTGGTTGCTAGGAATTGTACAATCTTCTAATTAAAGGCTTTCAAGTCATGGTCTCTCTCTCTCTCTCTCTCTCTACTAATTTTCTTTGGACCTAAGCCCTCCTATTTGACTAAATATTTATTAATAGTCTTTCTAGACACAATGGTTACCCCTCCATGGCACCTTTACTCAGTCGTGACCTAATACAAGGTTGGTTTGTGACACTTGGACCATTCGATTTAAATTTTAAGTAAAATTTTTATGAGTTCAAATTATTTTAATTTAAAATATTATTTAAATAAAAATAATATTTTAATAATATAATAAATGGTGATATGAGATTTTGGGTATATTTAACCTAAGTCTGAACAAAAATTATAATTTTTTAGGTGCAATTTAACTCAGCTCGTCAATAAATCTAATCATATCTAGTAATGTAAATTGGCAAAGTTAACAAAACCAAATTGGAGGTTGAACTAATTAGACTTTCGGTTCCCAATCCAATTGGTTGGACCAGGTGGTTTGATTTTTTTTATTTTTTTAATATTTTAACACTAATTTTAATATTAAATACATAAATGTTGTTAATAATTAATAAAATATGTATGTAGCTAAATGATATGATTTTGATCTAAAACTAAAAGGTTGAAAGTTTAAATCATATTATTATCAATACAATTTTGAAAAAAATAAAAAAACGTAAAACTAATTTTATATCAATACAATTAATTTTCGATTTTAATATATGTGCTAGACTAGAGTATCAATCAGTTTCAGATTCAATCGGCCGATCCGATCTAATTTTTTAATCACTGTAAATTAATGAAAATATAAGGGCATTTTGTAAAATATCTTACCAAAAATGCCCCTCAAATTGACCAAAATTACAATCAAGTCTAGCATTGAACACAAAAAGAGTGGCAATAGAGAAATTAAGTCGTACTCGGATACTTTGTGTTTCTTCCCCAATTTCGTAGTCTCCTCCTCCCCTCCGGTTTCTGTCCCTTTCTCAAATCCCGAAAAAACCTTTTATTTTTTTTTTTATTTTGAGAATTTTCATTCTTCCTTTTTGGAATTCTCAAAACAGGCAAGTTCCCTTCCTCTGCTTCTTCCCTGTATCTATGTTTCAAATATAGGTTTTTTTCTTTTTTCCTTTTTTAAATTGACTTAGTATAATTTGAACTATTCTGGGTTTTGCTTCAGTGAAATGCTTATATGCTTACGTTTGTTAATAGGTCTTACGGATTTGGTTTTTTTTCTTGTTCTAATAAACTTTGGTTTTCTTTCTTCTTTTTTTAGGGGGTTTAGAATTTGGGAATTTGGGTTTTAGGTTTTCAATTCTGTTTCGTTGTTTTGCGGGTTTGAACTTGTTTATAATTAGGGCTTTAGGTCTTTAAGTTTTGAGCATTATTTCTGCTATTTTTTTTAATGTTAAAAGAGGGAATTTATTTAGTTTCTCTGGTTATGATTGCAATGCTAATGGAAAACGTGATGCTTATGTGAAAGGTATGGGGAAAGTTGGAACTCTATAGCTCATATTGGTATGCATGAATTTGTAATTTTCTGTTGTTCGGTGAATTATTCTTTAGGTGTGTACTATGGTCTTGTTTTAGCATTTGTGTTTTCCCCGTGACGATATTTTCAACATTTTTAGTTATGATTGCTGGCTTGAAATTTGATTTGGTTGGTTTGGTTAAACCTAGCAATTTGTGTATCGTGTCGTGTTCGTGTATTTTGACGTGTTATAATTGTGTTTAAGATGTTTTATATTTGTATAAATTTTGATACGCTAATAATTTTTATTATATAGATTTCGAGACATTTGTGTTTTGTTCATGTTATTGTTTTCATTGTTTTATGTTGTTGATCATGTTGTGTTTAATATTTCCAATTCTAGGTTTTGTCAATGCAGAATTATGAAGGGCTTGTTTTACTTCCTCCTTTCCATCTTCAAAGTGAATCATTCATTTTGTAGAGCCTTTGCATTTCTGTATTCATGCATGCAAATCAACTTATTATGTGAATGTGACATCGGTTTTGAAAGATAGGATTTTGATTTCTTTTCATTCCGTCCTTTTTTTGTCGGCTTTGTAAAGTTTAGGTTCTTAATTGGTTAATTCAATAAAACTATTGCAGGATCCACGAGGAGGTGGGAGATGAGTTTCTTGTCGGATCGTTAAGAGATCCTCGAGGAAGAGTACCGGATGCCTTTTATAATTTAATTAAATTAGTCTTTGTAAGCAGTCATTAGCTCCTTTTGTGTCTAAAAAACGGATTTAACCAGCTCCAGTCTGGATTTTATTGGTGATGGACTGCAACAAGGAAGAGGCCGTCAGGGCCAAAGACATTGCGGAGAAGAAGATGCAGAATAAGGATTTTTCAGGGGCTCTTAAAGTTGCAGTCAAGGCCCAACAACTTTTTGGGGATCTGGAGAATATTTCTCAGATGATAATGGTGTGTGATGTGCATTGTGCTGCTGAGAAACGATTGTTTGGTAATGAGATGGATTGGTATGCCATACTAAAGGTTGAGCCAACAGCTGATGAAGCTACAATCAAGAAGCAGTATAGAAAATTTGCCCTTCAACTTCACCCGGATAAAAATAAGTTCCCTGGTGCAGAAGCTGCTTTTAAGTTGATCGGGGATGCACAAAGGACTCTTTTGGATCAAGGTAAAAGATCTGCACATGACATGAAACGCAAAGTGACTGTTAATAGACCGGCTCCAGCAGCAGCATGTCAGCCCCCGCAGACACCAAGTTGGTACCCACATGCGGCTGCTCCGAATAATTTCCACACCAACTTTCCTGGATTGAATTCTCAACAGCAGCGACAACAACCAACTCAAGCAGGGTTCTCCAATGGCCAGCGTACTTTCTGGACCAAGTGCCCATACTGCACAGTTAGGTACCAGTATTATACAGAAGTACTTCACCGATCTCTTCGTTGTCAAACTTGCAACAAGACTTTTATTGCCTATGATTCAGGTGCAGTTCAGGCAAGTAACACGAGTCAGCTGAAATTTCCCCAACAAGGAGTAGTGCAGAATCGGGGTGCTTGCAAAGCCGACCAAGGATCTGAAAGGAAGGTCTCTGCTGAGAATGTTTTTACAGCCTTTTCTCAAAAGGCAGCTAGCACTTCAGAGGCTAGAACGGAAAAGGTGAATGGTAAAAGAGGAAGGAAGCAAACTGTTGAATCCAGCGAAAGCTGCGACAGTGAAAGCAGCATTGAGTCTGAAGAGGATATGGTGATTGATGATGATGGTGAAGTTCTGGCAGGAAAGAAGCTTGATTCTGAGGTAGAGAATGTGCGGAGATCTGGTAGGCGTAAGCAACATGTTTCTTATAAGGAAAATTTAAGCGACGAGGAGGACGTGGTTAGTCCTCCTAAAAAGGCTAGAACTGAAGGTAGTGAAGAGATGCTGAAAGAAGACGATTCTATATGCAAAAATCAATCTGGTTTAGCTAGAGAAGTGAAAGAAGATAAGAAAGTGATGGACCACAGAAAGGGTAAAAGTTTTGAGGTGAGCTTACCCAATGGTAAGAAGGAAATTGGGAAAGGATTTGAAAAGGAAACTGCCAGAGGGAATGATCTTAAGAAAACTAGGGAAGCTTATGCTGATGGTATTAAGAGAAATTCAAACCTCGTTGTTGATGATTCCGTGTCGGATCCCTTGGTTTTTGCATACCCTGATCCAGAGTTTAATGACTTTGACAAAGATAGGAAAGAAGGGTGTTTTTCAGTAGGGCAGATTTGGGCATTGTATGATACGCTGGATGCTATGCCTAGATTCTATGCTCGGATCAGAAAAGTCTTCTCTTCTGGGTTCAAGCTGAGGATAACCTGGCTAGAACCAGATCCAGATGATGAGAATGAAATACAATGGGTCAGTGAAAGTTTACCCTTTTCATGCGGTAAGTTCAAACATGGGAACTCTGAAAACACTGAAGATCGTCTTATGTTTTCCCATTTGATATATGGGGAAAATGGAACAGATAGAGATACCTACAAGATATTTCCGAGAAAAGGAGAAACTTGGGCCCTTTTTAAGAACTGGAATATCAAATGGAAGTCTGGTACTGGCGGTGACCAGAAATACGAATATGAATTTGTTGAGATCTTATCAGAGAATGCTGAAGGTGTAGGTATACATGTCGCTTACTTGACTAAGGTCAAAGGCTTTGTGAGTGTCTTCTGTCGAATGAGGAAGGATGGAGTTGATACGTTTCTAATTCCACCCAATGAACTACTCAGGTTGTCGCACAGGGTTCCATCCTTTGTACTGACTGGTGAAGAAAGAAAAGGGGTGCCAAAAGGCTCCTTTGAACTCGATCCAGCTTCTTTACCCGAAGAAATTCTTGTTTTCAAGAGCTCAATTGTGGAAGGTGACAGCAGACATCCTAGTAGTTCATGTCCGAGTGCTTCAGAAACAGTGAAGCCAATGGTTGGATCAAATGAACCTGCTCCTCCAGCTTCTACTTCGAAAACCTTTGAAATTCCCGAATCAGAATTCTACAATTTTGATGCTGATAAAACCCAGGAAAAGTTTCGCGTTGGTCAGATCTGGGCACTTTATGGTGATGAGGATGGCTTGCCAAAGTACTATGGTGAGATTAAGAAAGTTGAGTTCTACCCAGTTTTCAAAATACATGTGAGATGGCTTCTTCCTTGCCCTTCGGAAACCACAATCGAGTGGTACGATCCAAACATGCCAACCTGTTGCGGGAGATTTGCGATTAGAAAGGGTTCCCAGGCCTACACCTCCACCGAATCCTTTTCCCATTTGTTAAAAGCCGAGCCTACTGGTAACAAGGATGAATACGCCATCTTACCTAGAAATGGTGAAATCTGGGCATTGTATAGGAACTGGACTCCTGAAATCAAATGTTCTGACTTGGAGAACTGGGAATATGACATAGTGCAGGTATTGGAGGAAACTTATTTTCTCATAAAGGTTTTAGTTTTAGAGCGGGTCGATGGCTTCAATTCCGTTTTCAAGCCCCAAGTAAAAGCCGGATCTAATGTTACAGTTGAAATCCCTCGTGTCGATCAGCTTAAATTCTCTCATCAGATTCCGTTTTTCCAGCTAACCGAAGAGAGAAATGGCAGCCTAAGAGGATGTTGGGAACTTGATCCTGCAGCATTGCCAACACATTATTTTTCTTCCTAGTTTTTGAAGTAGCAAAGATAAAAGTTTAATGTTTTTTTTTCTTTTTTAACATCTTATATGTGTAAATTACATGCTCTTTAGGTCAGAGGTTCTAAAACAAGAACAACTTTGGGAGAATGTCTGAATCATGTTTTGATGTAAGACAAAAACGTAAAATCAAAATCTTATTGAGGATTGAATGTAATTCTGTCTGGTCATTTGCAGATCAGTTTGTAGAAGGGTCCGGTTACAACTTGAACCAGTTTTGGCTCCTTTGATAACGTGAATGTCCTATCTGGCATGATAATTTTGGATACAAATAACGGCTAAAATCGATATGATAAACCCACTTAGAGGTGGTTTAAGTGATAAACGATTAAAAGAAAAAGGCACTTCTGTTTAGGTTTGAGTTACGAGAATCATCTTCGATTTTACGGTGGCAGTGGATTGTTGTGCTAGTTTTCGAGTTTAGTAAAGAGCGGTGGACATAAAATGATTTTATCTTTTTCAAATTTCTTGTTAACAAAAAAAAAAATAATAATATGATATATTAAAATACGTTTAATTTAATATTTTTAATAATATTATGTTTATATTTAAATTTTAATATAATTTAATAATCGATCGTTTTCGTATTTATATGGAAGACATAAAACAAAAATACTGGACAAAATGCATTGTACTTGAATTACTATGTAAAACCAATGTCTTTAAGTTAAAAAGTAATAACCATATCGAAACAACTAGGATAATATTCCAGTGAATTTCTTAAATGAAAATAGCCATGGCTTTCTGACACTTTTTCTTTGGTTTTTGTTTCACAAACCAACCGAAAAAGCAGAAAGAATAGCTTAAGCCCCTTTTTGTTCATTTTAAATCGTCTCTGCCTTTTAGGGATTTAGTGTCGATTTGTTTTTTTTTTTTTTCAATTAATTTCGCAGATGAATTGAAGTGAAAAAATGGGCACTCTGGGAGACAACAGTGGCGGATTTAAACCCTCTGAAATGAACCCATGCACCGAGTTTGCACATGCCGAGACTCAGCCCGTCGATCTTGACTCTCAGTTTTCCGTTCCTCCATTATCTGGTAGTTTGTCTCAATCTTTGATTTTTACCTTAATATTTTACTACTAGTTATTTGTGCTTTCAATCATTTGAATTTTATGTGAAATACTGGTTTGAAATTTAAAAAAAAAAGGTGACAAAGCTATTAATAAGGATGATGATGAATTAAACAATCGACAAAGTATGGTTCCTTTCGATGATCATAATGTTCCGGTCGAGGAGGGATTCGAGACCCAAGTTGTGAACCATGGTGACGAAACTCAAGTGTTGAACTATGCCGGCGAAACACAGTTGTTGAATGATTTAGATTGCTTTGAGAATATGGAGACGCAATTGTTGGATGAATTCAACGATGAAGTTGCTTCGGATAGTGAAAGTGAAGGAACGGATGGAACTGAGGTTTTGGATGATGGTGATCAGGTCTTGGATTATGAGGTAGTAAAAGGAGATTGCAGTCAATTGTCGGGCGAGAAGGAGAAGAAAAAGGAATCTTTGGAGCAATGCAACGCTTCAACCAACAAACAGAGAAGTGCAGGTACGTTTTTTTCCAAGTTTTTTTGGAAAATATTGAAATACTGGTTAGGAATATCTGTGTATTTTACATGAAAGGAAGTTGTTTGTTCCTGTTGTCTGAATTGAATTTAAGATGTGCCACGTATTTCTTCAGGAATCCATGTTCCTACTGCAACACCAGATGTCGAAGCTGTGCCGGAATTGAAACATGGTACGTTTCCTAAGGCTTCTTCATGGTTGGAAATGCATGACTATTGTCAAGGTCTTGTAAGAATTTCTTGATACAGCATGGTTCTATTTAAATCAACTGCTCATTGGCCTCTTAGGTGATCAATTGACAATTAGCAGTCTGATAAACTTTGAAGTGGTTTTATTTATCTTTGTGTTCATATGGCGTCGGTCGCAATAAAATTCGTGTGCAAGATTAGGCTACCTTCCTGCGTCAATGCACATTTGTTGGGCAGAAAATTTTGGAGTACCCTTCGAAAAATTACCAAGATAAGTTCTGTATTTTGTCAATGGTTGCACATTATTCCTCTGTCAATGTAGATCGAATGTGATGATGAGTACCTCTCTTCCTGATGTTGATGAGTAACATTCTCTTTTAAAAGCATTTATCAAAACGATTTAATTTCTATGAGTAGCTGGCATTTGGAAGCGTTATCATCTCATCTTCCAATAATAAAGGATGGCGGGAATTAATGGTTGCTCAATTTTATTAGATACATGGTCCTTCAATTTCTTTATTAACATTGCTTGTTTTCCATAGGATCTGTCCGAAGGTTTACTTCAGTTCGCGCAGCATCCTTGCGGGCCTCTGGTCTTGCAGCCCGCAATGCAGCATCACGGGAAATGAATAGCGAGTCTTGTTTTATCTGGACTGATAGTCAGTTTTCAGACCAGTGCACAGTCGATAGTAATGTTATAAATGCTAAAGTCGTGGAGAATATTAGTCAGGCACATGATCAGGGGAATTATGATAAGAACTCAGTCGGTTTAAGGCATGGAGTTAATTTCAGGGTTGGTTGTCCAACTGCAAGAAAACTTTTTGCTGAGGATTGTTTTGCTGAAAATCAAGGGCTTCCTAGGAGCCGTGAAAATGCAGATGCAAGAGAAGACTTGGCCCAGATTCCCGATTGTGATGGACCATTAGCAGGTTTAAGTTATGTCGACTCTCAAGAACCTGGGGAGTTATCAGAAGCTAATGCACTTAATTTTGTTGAAAGATTTGTAAATGATAATTTGATGGAACTTGATGATGAAGTTGATCTTGGAAATAGTAGAGGAGGAAAATCAAAACTTTTTTCGTGTGCAAAAGGGCCAGAAAGTTTGGCCAAGAAAACTATTGAAAGAATCTTGGCTGGTGAAGCACGGATTTTTGACTGGGATGATTTTTTGGAGGATGAAGGAGGGGGTGATATTGATTATAGAATGAAAGAAGATTTCTATGGTAATAGAAGCCATGCACTGAACTCTTCTGCTGAACCCCAGAAGCTGAAAGGACAGAAACTGGATGACTCTCGTAATGGAGACCAACCAAAGTCCCATGATAAAATGACGGTTCATTCTGATTCAGAATTATTGTTGCGCAAATCAAATGATAATTATGCGACAGAACGAGAAGGAAAAAGGAATTTTAGAAAGAATCTTTTCAATGAGTTCGATGAACAGTTTAACTCAGGTTCCTCAAGTGGACAATTGGAAGCCACTGGGGCAAAGATGGGTGCTGCTGAAGAACTAAATGTAGGTTTTGACACTCAGATAGCTGCTGAAGCAATGGAAGCCTTATCCTATGGGGAGGTGGCGACTGACCAGAATGCTAATCAAGGTATCCAAAGCATATCTAAGGGTTCCTCTAAAGGTTCATTTAGAGGAAAATCTGGGAAAAGAGTTTCTTCTGTAGAATATGCCTCGAGAAAAGGTGTTTTTTGTTGTGATGGTGCTTCATTTACAATATCCAAGAGAACTAAGTCAAGTAAAGAGTCATCGGTTTTGCAGGAGAAATGTTCCAAGAATGTCGGGAAGGATTGTGGTACTGAGCTGCTTCTGCCAAAAATGAAGGCAGCGAAACCAAATACTGATGAGCACCGAAATGCTGGTGGAATTGATACATACAAGATGCTGGCTAAGAGTATCAAGCAAAGAAAGGTAGGTGGAGCTTTGGAAAGGAGTCAACTTCATGGCACTGGAAGATCATTTAGGGGTAGATCAACTAAGAAACGGCATCCTAGCGAGGTTCATACTATTACGCCCATTGCTTATCAAACGAGGCAGTCATCAGTCACGAGCATGCAAATGGCTGAGAGTCCAGTCAGTGGTTGTAGAAAAGGTAGAAAATGCGCAAAAAAGGTTGGTTTCCTTCTAGAAAATAGAACTGGGAGTGCAGATGTTAAGTTTTCTGAAATGTTAAATGCTAAAGGGCAACTTTCTAAGTTGCATTCGAATCAATCTGGAGAACATGGGAATGGACATGCCAAATCAAGTAATGGTGACCAATTGTATCTGGGGTTGATTGCGAGGAGTAGTGCCGATCATGCATTGAGTTATCCCAAACAAAGAAGATCCTGCCGGAAAATGTGTAATGATATTGGTGAATCTGATAAAATGGAAGCACAGTTCCAAAAACCTGTTCGGTCAGATGACAATGGACAATCCATTGCTGTGCCGAAAAGATCCAGAAGCAACAATAAAAGCATGTGCATTCCATCATCCACTAGGAGGATAACACGATCATCTGTGAATACCTGTCCGCTTCTGTATTTTGCAGACCATAATTCAGAAGGAAAATTGTCTCATAAAAGATCAGATAAGCAGGATTCAGAGGATGATGAGCTTAATTGCAATTCTACTGAGAAGAATGGGAGGATGATATCTACAAGCATAATTAGGCCTGAGGCAGCAAAGGCAATCAAGCACGCTGGTGGAAATCCTGATGCAGTTTCTTCATCAATTGCTGAAAGTTTAGCCGTGAATGTTGCTTCTGACAAATCACCAAAAGAGAAATCAAGATCACCTGGTTTTGTATGCACTACACCAGTTAACTGTCCAACACGTATCAATGCCGCATCACCTGTTTGTGTGGGTGAAGAATATTTTAAACAGTCATGCAAGAAGAACCTGTCAAAATCTTCACTTATCAAAGAACTCCGAAGTTTAAGCCCCATTGAACCTGAAACTATTTCTCCTTTAAAAGACATGAGGAAGAGAAGGGATTTGGCCAATGTTAGAGTCTTGTTCAGCAACCACCTAGATGAAGATATAATTAAACAGCAGAAAAAGGTATTAGTTGTTTCGTGATATCATTAGCTCTTTAAAGATATAAAAGCTGGTCTAAGTAAATCTTATTCCTCGATCTTGTCACCAGATCTTGGCCCGCCTGGGTATCTCTGAGGCATCATCTATTTTAGATGCGACACACTTTATAACTGATAAATTTGTGCGCACCAGGAATATGTTGGAAGCAATTGCTTTTGGCAAACCAGTTGTCACACATTTATGGCTTGAAAGCATTGGACAGGTTAATATTCACATTGATGAAGAAGCTTATATATTGAGGGACGTCAAAAAAGAGAAAGAGCTTGGCTTTTGTATGCCAGTTTCTATAGCACGTGCACGCAAGCAACCCTTGTTGCAGGTAAAATTTTCTAGATTTACCTGTTGCTTTGGCCACTTGATCCATTTCGATTTTTACAATAATGGTGGTTATGCAGGGTCGAAGAGTTTTAATCACCCCAAATACGAAGCCAGGTAAAGAAACAATCTCGCGTTTGGTGACAGCAGTTCGTGGTCAGGTATGTGGGCAGTTCCCTAGAAAATTCCTTCAGAATAACAAGCAAACAAGATTTGATTAAATTTTATTCTTAATCTATCTGTCAGAATGACATATCCATGGATGGTTTTATCAGGAAATTTATATTAATATTTTAGGTTGGCAGCTGTATTCATCTCCGCTTTTTTTCTTCTGTGCACGAATTCATCTCTCTCTCTCTCTCTCTCTCTCTTTATATTGCTTTGACTCTTCATTTTTCTTAAAGTACCCGTATCCGACACATTTCCAAACATGGATATGGGGTATGACCTTTCAGGGATCCTCTAAATATATGAAAAAACTTAAAAAAAGTTAAACATATCCGTATCTGACGCTCACACCGAAGTTTGCGTAATGTAGGTATATCTCTCAATGGGTCGAACTGTCAATCCTTGATGCTTTTACTTGTTACTTTTAGATGCTTTCTAAATCCTATTAAAATAGTGATTACCTTTTCATGCTGATTTTGCTAAACAACATGATTTCCAGGCGGCGGAGAGAATTGGCAGATCTGCTATGAAGGATGACAAAGTCCCAGATGATTTGTTGGTTCTATCATGCGAAGAAGATTATGCAATTTGTGTCCCTTTCCTTGAAAAAGGTTAAAAGAGTTTCTTAAATTAGATTCTTTGACATTTTTTTGAAATATGGTTTTTTATTATAAATTTTCGCCGTTATGCTTCCAGGGGCAGCGGTTTACAGTTCCGAGCTGCTACTGAATGGAATAGTTACTCAGAAGCTGGATCTCGAAAGGTTGGTAATATATCATTATGAAATATCATACTCTTCAGTTGTTTTTGCTTTTGTTACAAAGGAGCATGGCTGTCAACCCATGTTACTCGGACTCTGGTGTATTGGATATGAGTATGTGTTCGACATGAGTATATTTAATTTTTTTGAAGTATTTGGAAGATCTTTGAAGGGTCATATCTCTATACCAGTATCCAAATATATGTCAAATATGGATACTTTAAGAGAAAAAATAAAAAGTCGGAGTAACATAGCTGTCAACTGTGCACATCTGATAAAAACTTCTTCATGTAAAAGACCCAAACGATTGTCAAGACCATTTTTTTATCTTTTTGCTCGTGCATCTTGGAATTGTATTTGGCTAAGGGATGATGAATAGTTTGCTTTCCTAACATGTATCTATCGGCAGGCATCGCCTCTTTGAAGATCATGTTAGAAGAACCCGCTCTACCATACGGCTGAAGTCAGGATGATAAATTCCTCCCTGTGACACAAAAGCTACATTGCTCCAATTTTTCATTTTTCTTGAAGCATTTACGTGCAGCTCATGTGTCTGACAAAATTTTGGGTATGACCTTGCAAATGATGGAAAATTCAAAAAATATTGAATATACTTATGTCGGACACATGCTCATATCCGACACTTGCATCCGAGTCTGAGTAACATAGGACAAAATCATAAATGAAGCTTTCTGCACTCTTTTATTTTCACCTTCCTCTGAATTTTCCCTTTTTTTTTTTTCTGTTTCTTTGGCACATGGTCTTCTTAGGCATATAATTTAGAACATAGTGATCTGTACATTTCTTGAAGATAGTTTAGCTGTATAGTAAATGACGAAATGCTTAAATGCATGTTTTATTTATTTATTTATTTTTAATTTGTAAATAAATTTGACATCATGTATAAGGTATTTGTGTTAATTTGGTGCAACTTTTTCCTAATGAAAATTCTTTGCTGATCCATTTACTTAGTCAAAAAACCATCAAGGTGTAAATCAGAAATTAGCAAATATTAGGCAAATGGGCAAATATTGGGCTGAATTAAGGAAAAAAAAATTATGGGAGTGAAAAATAAGAATGCTTGATCTAGGAGGAAGGAAATGATTTTTATGAGTAGAGTGTAAACGAGACACCTGTATTTTGTTCAAAAAAAAAAAACTCAAATTTAATTTAATTATTATTGTCGAATCAAGTTCGAGCAATTCGTATTATTGAGCAAGTT
>JAQSVH010000008.1:13486155-13504734 GCA_029448705.1 Adansonia digitata
TTACTATTACAAATACAAACTATTACTATTAATGAATGAATATATTGTGTTTACGAATTGAATTTACGTATTCTCAATTAATTTTAGATTAAACATGCATGATTTATAAATTATTTACTATTACATATAAAAAAAGCCGATACATATGTGTGTATATATATATATATACCATTACCTTTGTAAATCCAATGTGTGGCTGGGACGTGGGTTGAATTGAATCTACAATCGGTTGAGCAGTCCGTCCCACCTGTATTACGCCAAGCTCAGGTAAGAGTTATTTGGTAATGTTTAAATAATAAAAAACTTTTAAATGTAATTATAAATATTAATATAAGAAAATAAAATTTTATTTTTAATATTATTTTAAAAAATAAAATAGAGTTTGAGCTAGCTCTATTTGGGTGGGAATAAAATATGTTTTTCAAATTATAATCTGATCTTATTTATAAATACTTCTAAATATAATTATCTATATATATATATATATAAAACTATCATGTTCAAAGACTGGTTGAACTGAAACTATCATGTTCAAATATTATTTTTTTTCTATTTTTTCTTTATTTGGTGGTTGTTGCTTTTCTATTTAAAGTTTTATGCAAATAGCTGTTGTCAATAATTCTTTCTTCAAATGCAATCCTTGTCTTTGATTGTCACCCTTTACCAACTAAGGACTTTTCAGTTTTCAAACTTGGCATGAATTTATCATAATCAAAACTGCTAAATCACATCTATATAAAGAGATAGATAGGAAAATAATATGAAAATGATATATTTAATAATATAAAAACAGTATAATAAATATGATTAACATGATAAATTTATTTAGCGATGTTCATGGTTAAGTTATGACTTGAAATTTTTTTTTATTTTTTTATTGAAGTCTGAGTAGGGTTGAGCTCGGGATAGCCTGAAAGTTTATTTTATTATTTAAAATAATATTAAAAGTTATTTTCATATTAATGTTTATAATAAAGTTTAAATAAAAAATAATTTTTTTATTACTTTTTAATCTAATATCGAATATTTTTTTATTACTTCTTAATCTAAAATTGTATTTGTATTTAAAATTCTAATATTGAATATTTAAATTCACTTTTTAATCTAATCAATAAAAAAACCAATCATTATGAATTTTATGATCATTACAATAAATAAAATTATATATCACTTTATTTTCAGAAACTTTATTATTCTAATTCAATTTTCACTAATCCAAAAAGTGTGTCTCACTTTACATAAGAAATTACAAAGTAATTTGATTCAAGTAATGTCTTTGAAGCTGAAATTCATCTTAATTAAAAAAATTGTGATTCAGAATTTTGTTAATGGATGTTTGTAAACACTTGTTAAAAATAAAATAATATTTTAAAAAAATCTTTTATTTTTTAAAAAATATTAATCATAATTCTTTGTGTAAAATATTATGTGAACAAGTGTTAATAAATATTATTTTTTAAATACAATGGCTTAAATTTAAAAGCATTTTTGTTTTGGTTTGGCATAATAGCAATAATAATACGAGGATAAGTATCTTATACATCGGCAATGGAATGAAGAGGCTTAACGAAGAGGGATCATGGGATGATGCATGTATCATTTATTTGTTTAAATATATTTTATGAGATACGTGTCACTTAGACCTACTCATGGTTGGGCCTTAATCCGAAAAAGTTTTGAAATTCAAGGCTAGACTCTAATTTGGCATTGCTAGATAGTTCAAATTACTGTTTAAAAATAATAAATTATTAAATATATTTTATATTAAATATTTTTATAATTAAAAATAAATAATAAATATTATTTAATTAAATAAATAGTAATTTGAGTCGGATTAGACCTATTGGATCGAACGGGTTACTCAATCCTTGAATCGGTTTAGTGTCACCCTACTAATTTTTAATTAATTTTACTTCTGAAATTTTTCCGTTTCACAGTGAGTGTATTAAATAATTATATTTAAATTTTTTTAATTAATGAAATGCATAATAATAAGTTTTATTATAAAAAAATTATCGAATAACACAATTTACTGTTTGTGTGATTTTTATATGTTATAATTTTATCCGATTAATATTTTTATAAAAAATTATATTATAATTTAATTATTTTTTTATTATAAGACTCAAGGAGCAAAGCAAAATGTATGACTTTTACCTTTCGTCTAAACTTAATTAAGAATGAACATGATATTTAATATTTCATCAATTCTAATTATTGTTTATTTCGTAAAAATATTTTTTAATTTAATTATAAAAATATATAAATATTAATATAAAATAATATTTTAATATTTTTTTAATCAATGAAACGAGGCTACAACCTAAGTCAAATCGAAGACTTTGAAGAAACCTCAACCTAAGGACATGTGCAGCTCTGCTTCTGTCAAGCAGAGCATATTCTCCAAAGTTATTTGGTTTTAATTGGGTCAGCACATTTTCGTCATTTCAAAATTTTATTTATTATAAAGAAAAAAATAAAAAAAATAAAAAGAAAATTTTTTAATAAATAAACCTAATTAAGTTGACGCTGTTCCCGTTTATTTCGTCGCTTATCCGTCAACTAATCGAACCACCAAAGGCACCAACCTTGCCGAATCACTGGAATTTTTAGGGGTTTTGATTTTATGGAGCAAGCTCCATCTTCTCCACACAAAACGTTGCGTGGTGCTCATCGGTCCAAGGATCCCGAAATGGATGTGAACCTTCCGGTGATCGAAGCTGACCCGACTTCCTCCGTTTGGGACTGGGGCGATCTCCTTGACTTCGCCGTAGACGATCACTTCTCTATCTCCTTTGATGACGATAACTTATCTCCTTCTCCGTTAGAAGCGTCAGCTTCGGCTCCAGCTCCGGTTCCGGATCCAGTTCCCCGGCCCGATCGTGTCAGGAAGCGGGACCCGAGGATGACTTGTTCAAATTTTCTGGCTGGTCGAGTCCCATGCGCCTGCCCGGAGATCGATGAGCAAATGGAGAAACTTGAAGAAGAAGAAGCGGGGGCGCCGGGAAAGAAGCGAGCCCGAACTGTACGTGTCCGGTCGGGGACGTGTCGGTGCCAGGTTGCGGGTTGCGAAGCGGATATTACAGAACTTAAAGGTTACCATAGGAGGCATAGAGTTTGTCTTCAATGTGCGAACTCGAGCACCGTTTTGATCGATGGAGAGACCAAGAGATATTGCCAACAGTGCGGCAAGTAAGCTCTCTTTTACTCTCTTTTCTTATTTTTTTGCCTTTAACTTGTTAGGCTAAGCTTAAGTTTCTCTGCTTATAATTTATGCTTAATTGTTGATTTTAAGGGTTTTTTTTGTTAATATAATTGAATGCATAATCTAAAATTACATTTTAATTTTAGCAAAAATAAATAGCAAAAGTAGCAATCGAATGTAGCCTTGAAGTTGTAATTCAATTTCTTGTCTTTCCTAATCCACTGGAATTTGCAGATTGCAGTTGGTGTTTTTGGTTAATGGAAAGCCCTAGAATTAGACGCGACAATTTTGAAATTTAGAGTTTACCATGAATGAAGTTATTTTTGGTTAAATGTAACAGCTGGAAACTTTTTTTTGGGGTATCTATTGTATTGAACTGTTTATTTTGTTTATCACTTACTTGTCAGGTTTCACCTGTTGTCGGATTTTGATGAAGGTAAAAGGAGTTGTCGAAGGAAACTCGCGCGTCACAATGTTAGGCGGCGAAGGAAGCCTAAGACTGCAGTCAACAAAGAATCTCAAGGGGCTGTACAAAGTGAAGACATCGCTTGTGATGGTGAAGCAGGAAAAGGTTCTATAAAATTTGATTTGACGCGGCTACTTGTAGGTGGAATGATCCATTTTTACAGGGCTGCCAGTTTTCCTTGTTGAATGATTTACTCTTCCGTGATATACAGATGACTTAAGCTTGAGTGGCCAGATAGCCGAAGAACAACCAGCCCTTGAGTCCGAAGATGTGCCTGTTTCCACTGATTGCTTGGATTCCATGTTGCAGAGTGTCAATGATGATAGCGTTGTAGCTCTTATTGACACTGAAACGGATGGAGGGAAACAGGACTCCAAGTTTTCTGTTTCTACTTCTTACTGTGACAATAAGACTGCTTACTCTTCCATGGTGGGTTCTTTGATTTGCTCATGCTAGATGAGTTGTATCTTCAGTTTTCTTCGTAGGAGGAATTACCAGCAATAAATATATATTGATTTTGTGTTTCATTATAGTGCCCTACAGGCAGGATCTCATTCAAGCTCTATGATTGGAATCCGGCAGAATTCCCACGCAGACTTCGGCACCAAGTATTTTAAAGAATTATTCTTACAGTTTAGTATTTAAATAAGTAGAATCATTTTTGTGGCTAGAGATTGGAGGAAATTATTGATATTTGGCTAACTGAATTGTAGATTTTTCAATGGCTGGCCAATATGCCTGTTGAGTTGGAAGGCTACATCCGCCCTGGTTGCACAATCTTGACTGTGTTTATTTCAATGCCAAAGAATATGTGGATGAAGGTAATGGCTCAATCGGATGGGTTTTATTTAATGTCATTTTAGGTTATATTAGGTTATTATCATGCAGACATATCAACATACATCACGCAGATCAATAGTCAAATTAAAAGCCAATGACTTAAGAGAAAATGCTTTTGCTGATATTTCATTAACTACATAGTTTCTCGAAGTCTTGAGTTGCTAATCTGATATTTGTAACTTGCTTGTGTTTATGAGTAACAATGATCATTTGGTATATGGTATATACATTAAATAACTTAGGCTGTACATAAGAATGCAATTTGTTGTAATGTGGATGTTTACTGTGGATGTGCGGCTGGAATTACCTTCTTGAAAATCTACTTTGCAGACATTTCTGAAAAATGTTATGTTCCTGAATTTTTCATGCCGTAATTTGTATTTAATTGTCGATAGTCTATGTTAATTGAGGCCAACGTTGTGATTAGTTTTTTCTGTCCGAAAATCTTCTTGCATTTGCAATTCTGTCCTCTTATGTTTCTGGCAGATTTAATTGGAAATTATCCTCTTTTTTTTTTTCTACCTAACAGTTATCTGAAAATCCAATGACCTACGTGCGTGACTTTGTCTTTACACCTGGAAGGATGCTATATGGGAGAGGCTTCATGACTATTCATCTTAACAACATGATTTTCTGTACCAGGAAAGGTAAGAATAAAAATGTAAATTTCACTAACGCGGTAACACATGATTTTCATTTTATTTTACATTCTGGTCTCCATTTGAAAAGCCTTGATGTGGATGGTTGAAATTCCTGGAAGATAATTTATAGTGAATAAATTTTATCCTTATGTGTGGTCATTTGCTGCCTTCAACTAAGCTGTATGCATTTTGCAGGAGTTAAGATTCTGTATAGATTTAAATATCTATTCTACAGTGCTTTGTTCCTGTTTTAAATTCTATAGTCTTCTAGGCGGCTGCATTGGTGTGGTTAGACCTCTTAGTGTGATTAAGGTCTCTTGTGTGTGTAGGTGGAACTTCTTTGGTGAAAATTGATGTGGATGTGCAGGCCCCAAGACTTCATTATGTTCATCCTTCATGTTTTGAAGCTGGCAAGCCAATGGAGTTTGTTGCTTGCGGAAGTAATCTGCTGCAGCCCAAATTTCGGTATGGATATTACCTTTATTATATATCTATGTGAAACATTTTTTAATCTTTATTGCCTTTATTACATTTTTTCCCTTTCCTAAAATATTTTTAGTTGACAACTCTGAACAATCCTTCTGTAACCCCTCATCTTCCCGTATCAAATTTGTTTTTGATGCATACGAAAATGCAGTTCATGGATTGTGGCTATATGGGGCATTTCTTTAAAATTTCAGGGTACCGTTTATCCTCAAATTGCTGTTATTGTCAATGACAATGATTTTAATATTTACTACTCTGTGGTCCAAAGTTCTTTCTCTTCCTTTTTTTTCGGTTTGGGGGGGGGGGGGGAGTTGGGTTGGGGAAGGATGGCATGAAGGTCATATTGGATCTGTATTTTTTTTTTCAACTCTTCTTTTGTGTTGTGCCAGAGAAGTGAACCATTATAATATATTGCTTAAGAAAGATGATAATTATTCCAGGTTTCTAGTATCTTTTGCTGGAAGGTATCTACCGTATGATTGTTGTGTTGCATCCGCACATGTTCAAAGCAAAGAGGATTCTCCTAGTTGTGATCATCGATTATACAAAATATACGTCCCTCAAACCGAACCAGATCTCTTCGGTCCTGCATTTATTGAGGTGGGTATTGTTGAAAGTTCTGTCTTAATATTTGGGTTGTCTCATCACAAAGAGAATATTTAACAGTGGATTACATTTTACAATCTGTGCTCCTCCATCTTGATCAATGGGTAGAGGACTTGTTATTCTCATTCAATACCCTTTCTTTGGCTATTGCTGGCATGTGATGAGATTATTACAAATATATGAGATACTTCTTTTTTTCAAAGTTCTCACATCGAAGAGAATATTTGACAAAGCCATTACAATCTATGCTCCACCTTGTTAAATGGACAGAAGACTTGTTATTTACGTTCAATACTTCTTCTCTATGTTGCTCAGACTATAGGGTGAGTGTCAAATGGGGGTATGCGTCCGACACAGTATGCGTAGTTTTTTCTATGTTTTTCTATATATATGGAGGGGATTGTATCTCCATACATGTGTCCAAATACGTGTTAGGCATGGGTATTTTAAGGAAAATGAAGAGTTAGAGTAACATAGCTTTTTTCTTTGGCTATTGTTGGCTAGCTGTATTACAAATCTATGAAATACTCTCTTCTTGCCGCAATTTGAGATAGAATAAATTAAATATGAACTGAATGCGATTTTGACATAATATGTTTATCTTATTGGGTTTTTTTTTTTTTTTTTTATAATTATGGATTTCTTTTGTAGGTTGAGAATCAGTCTGGATTATCAAATTTTATTCCTGTCCTAATTGGAGACAAGGAAGTTTGTTCTGAGATGAAGGCAATACAACAGAGGTTTGATGCGTCTCTTTTTCGGGACGGATCAAAGATTTCTGCTACTGGGTCGTTGTTAGAGGCATGTGAAGCATCAACTTTGCGACAAAAAGCATATTTTGAACTTGTTTTAGATATAGCATGGTTATTGAGGGAGCCTAATTTGGAGATTTTTCAAGAAATTATGGCGTCTTCTCAAATTCAAAGATTCAATGGTTTATTGAATTTTCTCATACAAAATGAATCAACGGTCATTTTGAAGAAAGTTTTACAAAATCTGAAGATTGTGGTGGAGAAGGCGGGGTTTAACGGAGCTAATGATTTTGACGTAAGGTTATTACAGAAATATATGGACTATTCTACTGATATCCTTAGTAACAAGCTTCAAAAAGGTGAAAGGCCGGTGCTTCTTTCTGACTACATCGAGCGAGAAAGAAATTGGTATTCTCAAAGCAGCTTCAAAAATGATGGCCTATCAATTGTTCCAAATGGTTCTCAGGTGAGGGCTGAAAATTTTGTTAAATAAGCCAATTTTATTTTTTTGCTTCTAAATAAAGCATAATGGTTTTGTATGATCTGTGTAGCACGCACATGTTGGTGGAAAAGTATTTGCATTGTCTTCATTTTGAAAAATCCTCATTTATTTTTCCCATTTCGGCTGAAAAACCCTGCATTATCGTCGCTCTACTTTTTGTTTTGCAAGCAACTCACACTTGTCCGAAATCTGGTTTGTCCTTTGATGATTGGCTGAGGCACTCTCCCATTCTCCCACCTCTCCTTTTCTCTTCATCTTTTTCTTTGTTCTTGCCATGAAGGAGTGTTTTGTGTCATATCATATTTTACGTATTGATGTTTTGAGAAATTTCTGGCATAGGGTTTTCTATGCAAATGTCAAAGACAAATCAAAATTTGTCTAGTGTTCTACAGGTTCGTTGTTATGCCTCTTTCTATGCAAATGTTCAAGGACAAATCAAAATTTGTCTAGTGTTCTATATCATGCCTCTACGAAAATTTGAGCAATCTGGTTTCTTAAGGAATGGAAGCTTTGTGTTTTTGGTCTATGTTGCTCTGACTCTTCATTTTTTGTTGAAGTACCTGTGTCCGACCTCTAGCTGGATGTGGGTATGAACCCTTCAAATACACAGGGAAGCTTAGAAAAATAATTGAACATATCTGTGGGGCACATACTCATATTGGATGCTGACACTTGAGTTTGAGTAACATAGTTTTTGGCTACTGATTAAATATGTTTCATCCCATTGAATAGAGTATGACAAGGATTTTGAAAACCTCTGATATCATTTTATATAGCTTTCACGTGTAGTACTTATTTCGGTACTTATGATGATGATTTTCTTTGCAGGATTTGGAGGAAAGAACTAATGGTAAATTACTAACAATGATGGCATCAACTACTTCGACTAGAAGTGAGACTGTTCCGCTTTTAAACAAAGAAATTATTATGAATGTGAACCTGAGCAAGGAGTGCCCGAGAAAATCATGTAGTCCCATTTTCGCCACCACGAAGTTCAGATCTCGTCCTGCTGCATTTGTAATTGCTGCTGCTGCTATTTGTTTAGGGATATGCGCAGTCTTTTTCCACCCAAACAAAGTTGGTGAGCTTGCGGTAACAATACGCAGGTGTTTGTCAACAGGGTCGTAGATCTTGATCAAAGTCTCGAACGAGATCTCATATGTATGTTAGGTTTGATGAAATCGGGCTGTCCAAAGCTTTCAGCACGTGGTTGTGCTCTGGTTCCCCGGTTTTGAAGTTAGATTTCTGAGATTTATTTAACCTTGTTTCCTCAATCGTCAACTTCCGTTACCCGAATTCAGAATGTACGATATGGGTATTTATCCAATAAGGATATACTCAATTTTTTTAAAGTTTTTTTCGTATATTTGGAGAATTGAAGGTCCTCAAGTGTATCTGGCAGAAATGGGAAATCTAGAATTTGTAGAAGTCTCAGTATGAATGGCAACAAGAAAGGTTGTTGAATCTTTTGAAATTCATTGTAAATCTTAAAATTTACCCTTGTTAAGCAATTTTAGGTGTTTTTGTATTTCCCTGTATTATATATATATTGCTTTATTCTCAAAGCATTCTCCATGTACTCGGGAAATAAAAACAGTTGTAAACGAACTGCCCCGTAAGCTGAAATTGAAAATAAATTTTTATATATTCGTATATTTTATTATATTATAATTATATTTAAAGTGTTTTATATTTATATAAATTTTTAAATATTAATAATTCGTATTATATATATTTTTTGAGTGTGAATTCGTATCATGTAACATTGTGTAAAATGTATGCCATTAAGAGAAGCTCAAAATGCGTTGGCGATGGTTGAGGCAGGCGAGGCAGAAGCCTCTATTTGGCACCATCGCTCAGGGCATCTCCATTCTCGCATCATGGAAACAATGGTCTCAAAGAATGCTATAAAAGTTCAATCTTGGAGTACCGATCATGGTTCGGCTATCCGTTCAACCCCGTAAGCTCAATCCGTTTAGATCAGATATTGAATATATTTTTTATTAATTTGAATTAATTAGATTTGAATTAATATTTAATAATTAAAAAATATTTAATTTAAATTTAATTATAAAATATATAAATATTAATATTAAAATAAAAATATTTTTTAAATTTTTTATTAATTATAAATAATAAATATGAGTCATCTGACTAGCGATTCGGGTTTGGATTAAAATCTAAAATTTTTTTAGCCTTGGCTTAACTTAGTGCGCGGACACTTCTATCTTGAACTAAATCACTTAGATTATAAACTATTATAAATGAAAAAAAAAATTTTAAATCCAAACTTGTTAACTTCAATTTGTTCTTTTAAAGGAACTATATAATCCAATTAGAGCACTCTGAGCTTGGAAAACGATTGATCCTTAAATGAAAAGGATCCATCTTTTCACATTTGAAGTCAAGTTTTCCTTTGCAAAACGATTAAGGATCAATCCTATATAAGAGTGGAAATTGATTTTTTTTTTTCCAAAATGCATATTTATTTAAGTATAAATTAAAAAATAAAAATTTATTTACGAATATTAAAATTATAAAAATTTACTTAAAAAATAAAATAATTAGTATTATTCCATTAACATTTAGCCATATTTAAAAGACCATTAAACCATATATATATATATATTGAAATTATAATCATTAAATTTAATTATTTTTCTGGTAAGATTAAAAAACAAAGTTTTGATATTTAACTTTAGTTTTACAAAAGAAAATAAAGAAACATCAAATCAAACAGATAATTGGATTCCAAAAATATAGCAAAATTTGGCAAAAAAAAAATGTTGGGTTTACATTGCTAAATACTTTCTTTGAATAAAAAAATCATAATATAAAAATTAAAAAAAATTACAGATATTAAATCAAAGTTGGTTAAAGCTTAAGGTTAGCAAACTGGCCAATACTACCAAACTTTATCAAGTTGAGGAATTGAGAGATTGGTGTGTGTTTGCATAGATACTGACTCAGATTGACATTGCCGTGTCTAGGAAACTCCATGTTTTTGTTTTTGTCTTAACAATGAACAAAAAGTATTAATTTTCTTGAATCATATACAGCTAGTTTTTTTCTTTTTAAATTATATTATTTTTGAAAAAAATATTTTTTTGACTGAAATTTTGTCATTTTGTTTTAAAAAAGGGATTTCCCAAAGTTAAATTCAATATAATTTGTTGACTCTTGGGTTGATCATGTTGGAATAAAATGTATTCTATTTGCCCTTAAATGATACTATTTTATTGGAGTCTTTGTCATGTTGGATGATTAGGCTTGTTTAGCTGTCTATCAATATTTTACAAAAAATTTATTAAATAATTAGATATTATTTTATTAAGTTTTAAGTTGTGTAAATACATTGTTATTAATTTCTTTAATAAAATTACTTAATATATTATTAATTTTTAATTATTTATTCATAAATTGATATTTGACTACTTATTTTCAATTATTTATTAATTTTTTTTATAAATATCAATTACCATTGATTTTAACTTTCCTTTATTATTAAAAAAATAAATTAAATCTAATCCAATTGACATATCTATGCTTTGTTATTTTTATCTTGAAACGTGAAGGCTTTCGATAATTTATTATATTGGACGTGTGGTAGGCCTTCATAATTCATATAATATAATAATACTGTATACCTTATTTTTAAATCAAATATAGAAAATAATAATTTTTAGTGGAACACGAAAATGATTGTAATTTACTGTCTGCCTACCTTAAGTATGCTTATGTTAACAACATTTAAATAATTTCTGAATTGTGTTATTTTAAATCAAATGTAGAATGGATGTTGCATACGGGTGTATTTAATATTTTAAAGTTTTTTATGTATGTAAAAGTTATATCTCATATTTGAATGTGTCGGGCATATATGCGATAAACGTTTATTAGCCGTCTTCGTATTATAGTAAAAGAAATATTTTAATTTTTATACTATTAAATTCACCATTTTAGTTTTTATACTTTTGATTTTGTAGTAAATAAGGAAGAAAAAAAGGCTAATAGTGTTAAAAAAATCATTTGAATGTCGATAAAATACTTATGTGTCATATGATGTAGCATTATAAATTTTGTGTAGAAAAATGAGCCAAACTCGACCTGAAACCTAAACTTATTTCTGTCTAAAATTTAAAATTTCATATTACATGACACGTTTGCATTTTATTAGCATTTAAGTAGTTTTTTTTAATACCGTTAATAATTTTTCCTTATTTGTTATAATTTTAAAAGTATAAAGATTAAAATACTAAATTTTATAGTACAAGCACTGAAATACTTCATTTATTATAATGCAGAGACTCCTAATGAACTTTTACCTATAGATGTTGAATACAAATATTTAAAATAAAAAAAAAATCTGAATAGCATAAGCTTTAGCTAGACCTGTTTATGGCTAGGTGAGTCGTGATCTGAATTTTTCTCAAAACCCTTACCCACCCAGGACCAATTTGTAGGCCTATTTTAATGCTTAAAAATATTATAAATTATTTATTTATAATTAAATTTAAATAAAAAAATATTTTTTTAATGTTTGGATTGGGTTTGAATTGATTTAAATCATTAGATCTTATATTAAATCTAATTCAATATGAATTAAACTTGTCAAATAGAGTAAACTGTTTTACCCTTAAATAGGTTAACGTTTAGGCAAATAAAAAAAAAAAGAACATTTTGAAAACTCATTTTACATCTTTTACGGCTAACAGGTAAGCAAGTTGCAATGAAAAGGTCCACTACAAATTGGCTGCTCAATGATTCATTCATGGATGAAGCTCTTTTAAACTTTACAATCCAATCCACCACGTCAGTGACAGCTTCGCTTCCACCTACAAATCCCATCCCATCTGCCAATGGCGGACTAATCTTCTTTCTTCTTCTAACTTTTCCTTCAATAATGTACAACAAGACAAACTAATTATTTAAAAAAAATAGATATCATGCCTATAATGAAATTTGGGTCCAGCAGGAAATGCATGGATATGGCTATTTAATCCTCTAAAATATGTAAATTTTGATTCAAACAATAATTAAAAAAAAAAAGTGTAGAATCTTAAGGGCCATCCCATGTTTATATAAAAAGCCATCTTCAAACCTTTGTTTTCACTCGCAGACCTTAGCTGTTACCTTTCAAAGTCCAAGAGATGGCAATTGGGCAATCGAAAGATGTTGAAGCTGGTGAAATCAATAGCCTTGAAGATTTAAAGAAGCCATTGATTGCAGAAGATGAGCGAAATGTTGTTGTTCATGAAAATAAAAGTAGTAATAATGAAAATGGATCCATTTGGATGGTTTTGCTTTGCACATTTGTTGCTGTTTGTGGTTCATTTGAATTTGGATCTTGTGTAAGTGACTCTTAAAACTCGTTTTCTTCTTTCTCATTAGGGCCTTTTCAGATAAAAATTTTCTGTTTCTGGTTTTTTTTCTTCATTGGTTTGAAGTAGTTCCACGGTTTTTTAAGCTTAAGTTGTTATTTATGCAGGTGGGCTATTCAGCACCCACTCAATCTGCTATCAGGGAAGATCTTAATCTGTCTCTAGCTGAGGTTAGCCTTCTATTTCACTTCCCAATTCCCAATTCCCATGCTGCTTGTATCACGGATTTGCATGCACGACACTTGAACGGCTCTCGGTCCGTGACACTTGATCATTGTTTGGCTCCATTTCATCTTTAAGATCCACTAACTTTGTTATTGAAATTTCAGTTCTCAATGTTTGGTTCAATCTTAACCATTGGTGCAATGCTTGGTGCTGTAACTAGTGGTCGCATTGCAGACATGATTGGTCGAAAAGGGGTATGTTTAAGACTTCAGAATCAAATTGAAAATATGAGAGTTTTTTTTTGGTTAATCACAAAATTGTAACTAAACTTCCTGCAACTTTCATGGAGTCTTCAGGCAATGAGGTTGTCAGCTGCTTTCTGCATCACAGGATGGCTTGCTATCTATTTCTCAAAGGTTTACACTTGGTGCTCATCTTAGAATTTAAAGAGATAATGATTCAGTTTAGTTCGATTTTGGAGAAAAATATGGTAAATAAATTGTCATTTTTTTAAAAAAAATTGAAATGATCTAAACTGAGTTCCACCAATTTAGATCAGGTTGGTTCATCTATTTTTAAATTTTAAAAATATATCTTTTTCTAATATATTAAATTTTTTTTCACTAATTTAAAACTTAAATATTTATTTTTACATTATAAAAAAATTAAAAACTAATTAAAAATATAGTTGCCAATTTTAATTTATGAACTAAAAACACAACCCAACCAAATATGTTTAATATAATCAAAACCGAAATCAATAAAAACCAATCCAAACGTTACGGTTTGAATCGATTTTCAATTTTTTTGATTTTTTGCCAGCCTTATTCGGATTTTGGTTAAAGAATTAGAAACTATTAAATTGGATAAAATTACCCAATTTAGCATGGCTACTATTGCAGGGGGCGCTTTCACTGGATATTGGAAGGTTTTCCACTGGATATGGCATTGGAGTTTTTTCCTATGTGGTAATTTTTTCCCTAAATGAACTATGCATTTCTTGACAGGATACTGATTAATAAATAATTTATCTAAAGTTACTAATCATTTGCCAACTAAACAAACAGGTCCCAATCTTCATAGCTGAAATAGCACCAAAGAATCTCAGGGGAGGACTTACAACATTGAATCAGGTGAGACCTGGTAGAGCAACTGATATTTACCGTTACTTTAATTGACCACAATAACACTTATTTCACTCACAATCATGATAATCGAAAAAGGATCTGGGCAACCGCAATTTATATCCTTGATCACGAGGCCTATGAAATTATGGTTAACTGTGCAGCTTATGATTGTTACTGGTTCATCAGTTGCATTCTTACTAGGAACAATCATGCCATGGAGGGAACTGGCTCTAACCGGTAAATCTTTAATTATTCTTTCCGGATTTTTAGATCAAAATCGAAAATATTAGACTATTAAATTAACTGTTGGTTTGGATTTTTTGAAGGACTTTTGCCCTGCATTTTCTTGTTTGTTGGTCTCTGTTTCATTCCTGAATCTCCAAGATGGCTGGTAAGCATTTCAATGGATATTTACATATATATATATGTATATATATAAATATATATGCAAAAAATAAAAGCAGAATTTGACTGCAAGAAACTTGTTGTTGGAGGCAGGCAAAGGTTGGCCTCAACAAGGAATTTCAGGTTGCTCTTCGAAAACTTCGAGGCAAAGATGCTGACATCACTCAAGAAGCTGCAGAAATTTTGGTATTTTCCTTCAAACCATAAACCCGGACTCAAAAATGACTGCTAGATACGTTTATACATTCAAATACGACAAATGTCAGGCACTGATGTTTCAGATACGGACTATCTCTGAAATTATCACCAACATGAAGTTCTTCTAACCATAGTTTTGTGTCTCAACAGATATACGTGGAAACTCTAGAAAGCCTTCCAAAAACTAGAATGTTAGAATTGTTTCAACCAAAATATATTCGTTTAGTGATTGTAAGTTATATCCATTCTTTACCTCTGATGAAATTCAAGATTTTATTTTAAGTGATTTCTGATTTTTTTTTTTTCATTTGTGGGTATGATGTTCAGATTGGAGTTGCATTAATGGTGTTCCAACAGTTTGGAGGAATTAATGGAATAAGCTTCTATGCAAGTGAAACCTTTGCATCAGCTGGTAAAATATTAGATTTTCTGAGACACCTTTATTTCAATTTCCCTTCTTTGGACACTAGACTTTCATATTGAAAATTTTTTAACTTTATAAAACAATTTCCAGGGCTTTCTTCAGGAAAAACTGGAACCATAGCTTATGCTTGTGTTCAGGTAATTTAATTTCTGTCATTTAGAAACTTTCGGCTAATATATAAAGTCACTCTCGAACTTTGTCACCTTTTAATGATTTGATATTTAAAAGAATTTAACGATTTAATATTTAAATTTTATTTCGGTCAAGTAAGTTAATTTAATTTACTAATACTATTATGTAAAATGCTATATAGTTTAATTGACTAATTATAAGTTACCACAAGTCGGGTCAATAAAAAACATTGGGCCTCATATGTAGTGACTTAATATTAGGCAGCCATACAATGTTAATATTTTATATAATGATATTAGTTTATTGAGGGTAATTTGTTAAAGGAATATAAATTCACATATGTAAATCTTTTTCTTTTAAATATCAAATCATTAAAAAATGTATAATTTAGAGCCAATTTACATATTAACCCAAAAAAATTCAATGTATATATTTCTTTTCCTTTCTTAACTCAGTCATCTCAAATATATATAATATATTTAGGTCCCTATAACTGTTGTGGGAGCAATGCTAATGGACAAGTCAGGAAGAAGACCACTAATAATGGTAAAATATTTATCCTAGAGATTTTAATTTTCCTTTTTAAAACCTCTTGAGATTTCATGGGAAAAATTTGGGTTGAATTTTCCTTTTCTTTTTCATTTGCAGGTATCTGCGACTGGCACATTTGTTGGCTGCTTCCTATCTGGCACTTCTTTCTATCTCAAGGTTAATCCCAAATAATTGTCATTATCAGTGAATAAATTCCATTTTTTCTTTTCTGTTTCAGTTTTTGAACTTTGTTTCATGATTTTATGAACCCAGGATCACAATCTTTTGCTTGAATGGGTGCCAATGTTAGCTGTTGGTGGAGTCCTGGTAAGAAACTAGAATAGAAATATATCCTGCGCCGATAGATAGTAGTCTAAAGATAAGAAAAAATTACAAATGTTGAGATTAAAATCCTAATATCATCTTTTAAAAATAACTGGATACAACAATTGAACTAAACTTCAAGTTCAAGCCGGCTTCCTATTCAATGTTTGAATTTTTTTTCATTGAAATCAGATTTATGTAGCATCCTTCTCAATTGGAATGGGAGCAGTTCCTTGGGTGATAATGTCTGAGGTAAGCATTAGTGGAACCCTTCTTAAACAGTTAATTCCAATCTGATTTCACTTTAAAAAAATAATAATTTGAACCCAAAATGTTCAGAAATTTAAACTGAAACCTGTTATTTTTGGTGTCAGATATTCCCTATAAATGTTAAGGGAGTGGCTGGCAGTTTGGTGGTCCTTGTGAACTGGTTAGGTGCATGGGCAGTCTCCTACACATTCAACTTTCTCATGAGCTGGAGTTCCTCGGGTAAATTGAACTAAAAAATAAGGACTTAAAAACTGACTGCAATGCGATATTACGGATTTCATTTATTATATTTACAACCGTGATAAATGCGATGTTACCGTCATTTAAATCCTTGCTAAAAAATCCTTTCAATTTGGCCAAAAAAATTCCTGGAAATATCTTTGAGAAATAAACTCTGAAGACATGCTTTGATTTCTGTTTATTTTCAGGAACATTTTTTGTCTACTCAGGGTTCTCTGTAATGACGATCCTATACGTAGCCAAATTTGTCCCAGAAACTAAAGGCAAAACGCTTGAAGAAATCCAAACATCCATCAATTCATAGAGGAAAATTAAAGAAGTTGTACTGGTTCAAAAATGAAAAAAAAAATGAAAAGAAATTGCCATAAATATCTGAAGAAAGATGTCATCCTCTTAATTCTGGCTGTGGAAATTTTCCAAGTCCTGACAATGGCATGAATAGATGGCAGAATCTGTACTTTTCTTTGATTACAATGGATGCCATGAAGATTACTTCTGGGTAAGATTATGCAGCTCTACCAGTGATTTCAGCTTTTCTTTTCTTTTTTTTATTCTTGTTTATTCAGTTTCAGGATAATATATATGCATGAGAGATTTATTTTCATTAATGTAAAATTAATTTATTTTTATAATTTATTATATAATTTATTATTGTTTAACTCGATCATTTTATTTTATATTTTATTCGTATAATCGATTGATAATATTTCAACCAAAAGTATAAATAACTATAATAACATTACATTTCTACTGCTATTTAAATCCCTAATACTGGCAGCAGTTGAGAGCCCACGTCCTTTATACCAAAACCACTGCTTTTTTGGTATGTACTTATTCCTTCTGCAAATAAAATTATCTTGCCTTAAACAAAGAAAAAATACAGCTTTTCGGCACAGCTGAAAAATAAGAAATCCTTCACTTTGTGCAATGATTGAAATTTGGTTTGAACCGGAAATTTTGATTCGAGTGATAAAGTTTTACGAGATTTATAAATGCTTAAAGAAAACAGTATCTTTATTATGAATTAAACTTGATAATTCGTGTTTTTTATATTATATTCGTATATTTTATCATATCATAATCGTGTTTAAATTTTTTTTTACATTTATATCAATTTTTATATATTCTTAATTTATATTAGATAAATTTTAAAAATTTATTCGTGTCATTTCATATTTTTTACTTTATATATATTACATTCGTATAATCATATTAAATATTATCAGATTTAGTATAAATATCTATTGAATATGATCAAAATTTTAATACGAAAAATAATGCAAAAGAATCTGTTATGTAACTCCATCGTCACAATTTGTACCAAAACCACCATTATTTTTCATTTTCTTAATGGCCAAGGCTATTTGTGCTTTGAATTTTTTATTTTTATTTTTTCAATCAAAACCATTGGCTTGAGCTTTGAAAAATAAATCATTGAGTTTGAGAATATTTAATTAATAGCTAAGAAGATTTCCTTAAAACCAGAGAATCCTACAAAATTCAACGATAATATTAATTGTAATTGTAACTTATTTTCATAGTCATTGGCTCACTTACTTTGCAATCATACTTTTTATTCACACTCAATTCATGCTTTATTCATATCGATTATATTAGTCAAATTTTGAATAAATTAAAAATATTTAATTATTTATTCGATATAAAAGATTTTATTGTAAAATATACATTAAAAAAATTATTTTTTTCTCTCGATATAATAAAGATATCAAATAAATTTAAAACGTTACATGTATAAAAAGTAAAATTATATTACTAAATTTAATGATTAATTTCGTGTAAAATTAATTATATATATATTTAGAAGAAAAAAATACCAACCCAACTCTTGGAGTTTGGAAAAAGTCAAAACCTTGGAAGAATACA
>JAQSVH010000008.1:13520361-13533508 GCA_029448705.1 Adansonia digitata
TTTATATTCAAATCTTTCAGTTTTAGTACTAAAAAGAATAAAATAAAAGTTTAGTGGCAAATTTGTTAGAGTGATAATAATTTAGTTAGATTTAAAAAAATATATAATTAATGTACAATATTATGATTTTTTTAAATCAAACCGAAATCGAATCAAGTATATAATCAAACTGAATTACACTTTTTCAGATCGATTTGATTAATCAATTTTTTAAATTTAAAAAAATATTTTTATACGATTTTTTAAGTTTTTTCCACTAATTTAAAACTAAAATATTTATTTTTTATTATAAAAATTTAAATTTAAATAAAAATATAATTCGTTTCAAGTCATTTTGTTTTTTTTACTCAACCTTAAAACTTGGTGTTACATTGACATGTTCATAATTTCTATTATATTTTATTATTTTTCTCATGTTATATTGATATCATATTATCGTATTATATCTAAAATTACGAGTGTAAAGTGGAAAGAAAAAGAGTAAAAAGTTCATTGTTCATAGGAGCTCAATCTAATATCATTCAATAATATTTGTGAAGTCATGCGTCAAAATCAGAGATAAATGCAGATAATAATACCCAATTATTAACAATAAAAGCTATCTTAATGACCAAAGATAAACAATTTTTCAAGCATTTATTTTCCATATGCCTTCAGAGTAGCTTGAGTTTGTCACTCGTATAACCTTTGGCGACGATTTCCGGTGACTTTCGGTGACATTTTGCTGAGACTTGTCGCTTCTTTTCACGACATCGACCTTAACTATGTGGTGATCTGAAGTACCTTTGGATGAAACGACAGCGTATGATCCAGGGACAAAATTGTAACCAGAATTTGATGATGCTAAAATGTAGTCGACTCTTGTTCCATACTTGCATGTCCCTTGAACATCTGCATGCAGAACTCGTCTAAATGTCTATCGAAATTAAAATCCAATGCTTAAAATATTGGATCAGAGATTAAATCAGTGAAATTTTTAGGTCACCAGTTCAATCTATGAGTTAGAAAAGTAAAATTGATGAAACATTTTTTGATTCTGTAACATACATTGGATTGGACTAAAGACCGATCTTGGTTTAACTAACTAGTCCGATCCGAGTTTTTTGTGATTAAAATATCTAAAATGGAGAAAAGAAATGAGGAAAGAATATAACGAGATGTACTACTTTGGCCTTTGGCTATGATGACCACGGGTTCACATTCCCCGGCGTAGTCTTTAGCATCTGTGTATTCTTTTCTCCTCAGCAACTTCATTACTTCAGTTCTTGGTCTAGGCTTGCCTATGTCCTCGTAGTACTGCAATATTGGTATTGGCTTAGAAGAGTTAAAATGAAAATTTAGTCTTTTATTTTGCCCTTTGGTACAAAGCATAACGTAATTTGGGAGTAAAAACCGGGGTTTGGATATTTTCCTCGCATTATCGTCCGTGTCGGGATTTGACCATCATCCCAACGCACGCTTACATCAATGGTATTTGTCTATTTTGGACACTCACAGTCACACACCCGCAAGGCTTTGTCACCCCAAGCTCAATTGATGCTCGTGATGGTAGAAGGGCTCTCTTGAAGGAGAGGTCCTTGGTTTGATCTAAGGGAGACGAACTTTCATGTAACAAAGCTTCACAAGATTCATGAGTATCCAAAAAGGACAATACCTTTGATATATAAGCATAAGTGGGGATAGGTAGGACGATGGGAAGAATCATCTTGGAATTTGATCATCACATGCGGATACGTAAAGAGGTTGTTAACGTTGAAATACGAATCTAAAACCTGCTGATGCCATTTTCTAATGCTAACTAATGAACCAAAAATTGTAAGTCCTGGATCGGTTTCTAGAGTGTTAGAAAGTAAGTAATATTACCTTGACTATGTCCTTCCATCTTCCTGATGAGTAATCCGGTCCATTCAAGGAGTTCAAACCACCTACTAATAAGTGGGGAGAGTTGTTTGATTCAGTTATTGCATGTATTTGCTTCAGTCTCCAATTCTCATCCAAATGGTCAAGTTGGGTGCAATACAAGTTCAGTTCCCCAGGCCCTGGTACATCAATGGTGGCCTTAATCACATTCCTGATAGCATAACACCCCTAACGTTAAGTTAGTAACAACCATGGATCTGTAGAAGTCGATCTTCCTTCAGAAAAGTCAAGAAAAATGCTCACCTGATATCGTCATCATTGGCTATCTTTTGTATTGTCCATCTCTTGATAGGCCATTTTGACAGGATCGCGTTACCATACTCCGGAGCCCAACTTTCAGCGAACACATACTTCATTCCAAGAGCCGAAGCTAAATCGGATAAAGGCTTCATGTTTGTTTCTTCCTTTGCCTTCACATCTTGCAGGGCCAAGATATCAGCATCCACTTCTCTAAGCACTTCGGCAATGTTTCTACCATTTTTCAAGCTTCCTTCATTCCAGAACTTGTTCATGCTTGAAGGTAAACAAACGGGGGATCTCGTAATAACATTGCCCCTACGATCCATTCGATTGTTGATCAAGTGAGTCATATCGTTTTTAGGAAGCTTTGATCTCGAGAGACTTACAAGATCAGGCCTAATGTGGGAATTATGCAAGGGAGATTGCTTTAGTATACTCTTCGGACAACAATTCGAAGACTTGATTTCAGGGCTGAACTCGAATGGCCTTTTCAATTCCACATAGTTCTTTTTCCCATAACCAAATAGACCAGCTTCTTCAGCTTCAGAAATGGCAGGTGCAAGGGAGAACATTGCAACATTAAATGTAGCGATTCTTATTGGCCTTTCAGGATTTGAAAACCCCAAGTTTCCATTTAATTGAATGTCGGAATTCTTCTTGGTGCCAAGATCTCCATTGCTCTGAGCTTTCGAGTTCAACCTACCCAGCCTCCTGATGATGATTTTTGGCCTCGGTCGCTTCCTTATCAACCACCTTAGTCTCGACCGAAGCTCCCGTAGTTTTCTTCCAACGATGCTTAACATCTAAAGATGCGTGATTTACTGCAAAAGAACCTCCCGAATTTTTCTGTTTTGCATTGGGAGTTTTAGCCACTCGATCCACACTAAATTTCCAGGCAAAACTGAGATTAAAAGATAGAATGAATAGTCAAGAAAGGCTATAGTTTGACAGATTTATTAGGCATGTCTAGGTTATAGGAAAAACTTGAAAATGAGGGTAAACCTGATCATTTTGATTACAATACGAAATAAATTAAAATATGATACAATTGAAAAAAATACATGAACACAAAATAAATATATAAATATATTAAAATAAATTATTAATACAAAACTTTAATCAGAATTATGATACAAAATATAATACGAATAAAATAATAATACTTGAATTATCGGTGACGCAAAAGGCTTAGAAAAGTATTAAGAAAGACAAATGATCCCCTAACTGCTCCTCAAGTAGTGTGGTGGGAGTTGAAACTGGCGTTGAGATTGTTGAGCTCCCTTTAACAACGGGCATAAGTTAATATTGAATATATTTGTCCAATATAAGTACGATTAATTTTTAAGTTACTTTTTTTTATACATTTTGATATCATATTTTCATACTTTTATTCATGGACTTAAGTATTAGATACATGTATTTAAGAGAAAATAAAGGGTTTGGCCAAGGTTAAGCCAAAAATTGAAAAAACCGAAAATCAATTTAATGTTCAATTCATTTTTTATTGAATTCGATTTGATTTCGGTTCATGTAATAATTAAATATATTTGGTTTAATTTTTTGCCCACAAGTTAAAATTTGGTACTTATTCAAACTAAACAAAATTCTATTTTTAACTATCTTTTTATTGTTTTAATTTTTTTAATATAAAAATAAATATTTTATTTCTAAATTAGTTTACATTTTTTTTAAAAAATATTACAAAATTTTTTTTTATAAAAAATCCATAATTTGAACTAATCCGAACTAGTATAATCCAATTCAACTGTTTCAATTATAGATGTTATTCGATTTGATTTTTAAAGAACTTAGAACCAAACCGTCATTGCATCTACCGTCTGTGTATCATAGCTCTTAATTCCTATAACTCCACCTTTTATTACAAGGAATCGGAGCTTGAATGCAAAAAATAACAATTGTCAGTCTCTAATATAAAGAAAGATGTTACAGATTAGTCCAGGAATTCCATGTGTTAAACTTGGTCGTGTCTAGTTTAATTTGTTAGCTATCTACCAAAAATGATCGTTCCCCACGAGTTTTAATCTTTGGTTTAGGGTCCAAAGGCCTGCCTTCTATGTTCCTTTCTAAGCTCATTGACAAAGAGACTGTAACTTAAAGATAGAAGAAAGATTGTAGATGTTGGAATTCGAACTTTAGACATGTTAAATACCAACTAACTATATGAATCAACTCATCTAATCTCCGGGTTCTTAAGAGAGAGATTATAGATCTTAAGGTTTGAACTTTAAGTTTATCGAATGCAATCTCTTAAAAAAAATAAAATACAAAGCAAAATAAAAGAACAAAGCAATATGCATTAACAAAAAAATTGATATGTCTTATTTTGAACCTCCCTTGCATCTAGCTAAGTATATTGAGCCAATTAACCCTTATATGATATTGAGCTAATTAACCTCTATATGATCACTTAAAGTAAGGATGAAAATGAAATGAGGTATCATCTTGCATTGTAAATGCAACTTTTTAGTTGTCTCAACTCTCAAAAAGTATAATTCAAATGCATTATTCAATTCTCAAGAGTGCCACAAACATTATTCAGAACACTCAACTCACTTCCATAATTAAAATTAAAAGCGAGCATATCGAACCGGAATGCGGTGCTGGATGGGACTCCTGCAAGAAGGACAGTCCTTCATCCCTTGTTTCTCGTGGAGCTCATTGCATGTAGTGCAAACGACTTGATGTGCGCAGGGGATGAAAACCACGGACATCTCCTCTGACAAACACATGACACATTCACGTTCACGCTTCACACCTCCTTTCCCAGATAAGTCCTGGAAATCTGTCACCACATCTGAGATAGGAGTTCGAGATTCCTTTTGATTCATGCCATATCTGCTATCCGTAAATCTTCTTACATGACTTCCATCAATGCCCCTTCGAAGTGCCTCGATTTTTGAAGAATCTGTTTTCAGTCTCAATTGAGAGATTTCTTGTTCAAGTTTTTGAATATCCTCTTTATATTTCTGCAAACTGGTTTCTGCTTTAGACTTAATCGTGTCCTCTTTTAACTTTGCTGAAGCCTCAATTTGCTCTCTGTCCTTTCTTATTGAATTAGCCTGAGTAAGTACTTCTTCCTTCGCCTTCTCTTCTTGTTGCCATTTAGCCTGCGATAGTTTTCCATTCTCAATGAGAACAACGTCATAGCATAAGCAATAATTACAAGGAAAACATACTCCGACAGCAAAAGTTGCTTTAAAAAAAAAAACAAAAAACAAACTAGCAACATACCTCAAAATGCTGATATATATGTTGGCTTGAAACCATACAATTGATATTGTTATATACAATCAGTCTGAAACACGTAGAAATATTCTTGGAAGACGCTAGAAAAATTGTGAAAAATGTGTAAGGTGAAATGAGTATTTGCGATAAGACAACTCCACCCACCAAATGTTAGGACATTATATGAAGTTGGAGCTAGTCCGAAGAAAATATGTAGTAATAAATAATCTAAAATGAAAAAAGAAAAAGCATGGGATTTACTCACAAATCTGTAAAAATTTCAGCAACCTATAATCTTCTAGCGTTTCATATAAAACAATCCGAAAAAAGCCAGACTCCTTTTCTTTGAATTTGCATTACTTTTTACTAGCAAAATATAACTTTTATATCTATTACATGCACAAGCCCCATCAAGCAATGAATGCCTTCTTTACCAAGTCTCATTTTGTACAAAACTGCTGGTTGAAATATATTAAATATATCAAAGATTACCACTTTTTCTATGAGGGGAAAATTGGGGGAGAGAAAGGAAAAGATTGGGAATTCAACTTTAAGACATACCTCAAGCTGCTCTTGGATAACTTTAGCCAGCTGTAATTCCTGTAGCAGTTGGGTGACCTTGCGCTTTTCAGTCATGAGCTCTTCCTGGAAAAAGTTTTTTTGCTTTTCCCAAGACTGAACTTCCATCAGCGTTTTCGTCTCCCTCTTTGATGCCTCCTGACAGCTAGCTGCTGACTCTGCTGCACGTAATTTTGCATCCTCCATTTCCCGCCGAAGCCTTGCATTGTCCAACTCAAGCCTGCGGACAGTAGCATTAGCACGTTCGACCTGCCCGCTAGCCTTGGACAAAGCAACATCCATCTCGACAAGCTTCTTCTTTGTGTTTTCTTCCAAGCTCAACTTCTCTTTCTTAAGCCGTTCGACTTCTTCTTTCTCTTGCCTCAAAGTCTTAAGTTCGGCTTTGTCCTTACTTAGTCGACGAGCAGCCTGCATAACCTTTTGATTAGTCCACTCTGTCCATTCCTGGAGCTGATTTTGCAGTTCCCGCACCCTAGGTACCAGCTTCAGAATCATCTCATCCTTCTTATCCTGAGGGACCCAATCCCCCAACGAATTACCGAATGGCATCCCAGCATAGCTTGAATTAGCAGCCTCGGAATGAGAGATGGGAGGCACTACAATAGAATTGCTTTTGGTCGACAATGAGAGGGAAAGCTCGGTATCAGCAGTTGATAATGCAGGTGGGTTATTCATAGGGGGCAATTCAGGTGGCATGTTTACCGGGGGAGAAGTGGCCGGTATACTGTTCTTCGGCACTGCAGAAATGTTATTATCATTATCTAAGCAAAATGTTGCCGAAGAAGAGGGTCCTGAATTAACCGAAAGATGACTCCTGTTATCTTCAGGGACATCAGCTCCCATCGCCTTAATTTTCAAAGATGCACTTTTTATATTAACAGCAGCAGAGTCTGAGACAGATTTTAGTTTCTTGTCCAAGATTATACCTCCCAAACCACTCAGTTTAGCTCTCGATGACCCTTTAGATCCATATGTCTTGTAGTTTTTCTCCATATGAAGCGACTTATGCCGAAGAATATATTCTCTCCTGGTCGAGTAAGCCTTTCTACTACCCACAATCTTTTCTTCCAGTGTCGAAAACGGAGATGTTCCTGCCGCACTGAAAGTTTTATCCGCACTTTCAGAAATGGAGTTTGTTCCCTCTTTCTCAGAGACAATACCACTTAAAACGAGGGGATTCATAGATTTTGTCGCATCATTGATTCCCATAGATGGTACCTCCAGCAAAGAACTATGAGAACAAGGAAAGGAAGGAACTGGTTTACAAGGATTCGGAAGGTTCAATTCAGAAGTTTTGGCTTCTGGCTTCAACTGGGGTTGGTTACAAGTAAAAGAAGTTCCATTGGAAGCTCCGTCACCAACAAAACCACTCAACGGATCACCATCCATAGCACAAGCATGCGACACATTCATGTCACAAATCAACAAGCACCACATAGCATCCCCAGTGCTGAAGAAAGGCCGAACTTCTCGAAGGACGCAAACCAGTTCTGTTAATATATACTTCTCCAGCTGCTGCAGATCCTCAAAACATTGGTCCCTTGAAGGATTACGATCTTGGCCACTTCTAAGAAATGCTAAGGTATTATCCACTATATTCGAGACAGTGTCTTTACAACCATAACAAATGCCCGACCTCAAGACTGCTTTTGTAGCAATTTCTTCTGTGTAACCATAAGCAATGATTTTCTTTACCGCGCTCTTAAATATTGCATCCAAATTGCTTAAAACGAGTTCTTCTAGCTGAGCTTCGGTGAGATCACTCCAATCAGCATCTTGGAATTCATCTGCCTCCAGTTCCTCTCTAGTCTGACTTGGTTCAACCTCAGAAGAACCTAAAGCGCTAGACAATCTCAAGTCTAGTTTTAATCCATCCGAATGATCTTGGTTAACACCACACAAGTCGCACGCACTAGCTGGACCATGGACCGGGGTGACTTCAAACTTCTCGGCACAAAACTCATAACTCAGACAACCGTTTTGAGGCAAAGTTATAATCTTATTATGATCACCTAAAGGCGGATCGGCTCGGAACTTTCTCTTATTCCTGCTACCTTTTTCTTGAATCGACATTAATGGAGACACATGACTACCATTGCTACTACCTTCAAGAACCATTGATGCCATTTTTAAAGCTGCATTCGAAACGAAAAACGATATCAAACTATCTATAAATCCTCAAAGGCAAAAACTAAACTAATCAATGACCCATTCATCAAAATCCAACCAAAGATACAATACAAAATCCAAAATTCAAATTTGAAACGATTACATAATAAGTTCATTGGATCGTTCACTAGCAAACTAAAAATAATAATAAAAAATCATATTATTCATTCGAAAGAAAAAAAGGACAAAAATCGTACCTTTTTATCTCAAGTATCAAAATTGACAATAACAAAAATAAAAATTCTGCAACAAAAAGAAAAAAATCAATTAAAAATAAGACTAACCCAAATTCCAAAATTAATTAATCAACGCATTGACAAAATACCCACCAAGTAAAACCGCAATACTTTCATTCAATCTATCAGTTTCCAATATTATAATCTAAAATTAAAAAAAAAAAAAAGATTGAGTCAGTGATGCGGTAATAAAACATCCTAAAGATCCTTTTATTTGATTAATGATCAGACTTTGATGATCGAAAAAACATACCCTCGATTGAAAGCTTATTTGTTTTCGCAAAAAATCAGAGACAAGACGAATTCAGAACATCGGTGAAATAGAAGAATATATATATAGGAGACGATTTTTTTTATTTTTATTTATTTATTTATTTTTGTGCATTGAACGTTTCTTGGTCACTCTCTCGGAAAATATTGTTGGCCTCGAAGGATTATTTATTTATTTATTTATTTATATTTTCTTTTATTGCTTTTGGAACCATGGTTGAGTATTTCACTTTCTTAAACTAACTATGGTTAAGGAAAAAAATTAGGCATGGGCTTGGGTATTTTTGTTCATTTTGTGAAAGAAAATAAGCAAAGAGAAAAATTGTCCTTTGAATCATTTTAGCAAAGAATTTTAAAAATTATTAAAAATTATTAAGTATTATAAAATATTTTGATTACGATTACAAGATCATAATTTGTATAATATGTTATGAAATATTAAACTTATCATAAATAACAATTTTTTAATATCTGATTACGATTACTAGATTGTAATCTTCGTAATATTCTTATTACGATTATAATTATGGGATCGTAATCTCTGTGATTGATTATGTATAATTAATATAAACCTAGCTTGATACCAATAAATAGGTGATAATATTCTCATTGCAAATACATATAATTGAATAAGAAAAGTAGCATTTTCTCTATATCTATTCTCTTTTTCTCTTTTTCTCTTTCTCTTTCTTTTTCTCTTATAGTTGCGATTATTGTTTTAAGTGCAAGCCACCAGGCTTACCAATTTCCATCAATTTCATAACACATTATCATCACATTTGCTCCAAAATGTAAGGAAATTAGTAAATCAATTGTGTTTTATATTTTTATTTATGTCTTCATGAAGATACTAATAATTTACTTTGATGAGTGACATATACTACTTCTAGAGAAACAATAAAAGTAGTGGTAATTTGATGTTTACACAATTATGAGCAGGCTTTATGTTGTTAAAACAGTTGTTTATCTAGCCTGAAACTAGTTTAAAAAATATATATTTTTTGGTGAAAGACACCATTAGAGCTTTAAATAGCAAAAAAGTTAGAAATACTTAAATCTTGGCTTCATTAGATCTTAAAGAATTTGATCTACACATTAACTAAGCCTTCCTTCCTCGTTGCCATTTACGGCAAAAAATTTCCAAATCAAGGAACCCCAAGACTTGAAACCTTTGAACTGCGATTCCCGACAAACAATGCCACCCCTTACCCCAAAAGTGATGGCAAAGTACCCAACCCAGTCGTGACCCCGAACGACATTGAAAAGCACCAGAAGTGGTATAATGCAAAGAAACCTTATGATTTCAAGATTGGGACTAGTTTGCAATTTGTCCAAAAAATTGAAGAAATTTTTGGAAATTTAAAATAATCATTCTTGACACCTGAAGTTGTCAAATTTAGTTGTGAATGTCCAAATTTGATTTATTACATGCACATTTATTTAACACCTATTGTGTTATTTACTTAACACCTGAAGTTATCTAATTCGTGAGTTTTTTGATGTGCAGGCTATGTTAACATTGAGAAGTTGAAATTTCATGTCCTTGATGTGAGTGGATCCCACTACCTGTCTTGGTGTTTAGAGATTCACCTAAAAGGACTAGGATTATCAAGTGCCATCATCATAGATGGTTAAGCCAATGGCAAAGATAAGGCGAATGCCTCAATTTTTTTGAGGCAACATATGCATGAAAGCCTGAAGACCTAGTATCTATCAGTGCGAGACCCTACAGTTCTGTGGGCTAGGCGTAAGGAGCAGTATGATCATACAAAAATTGTGATCTTCCTTAAGGCCAAACATGATTGGATGCACCTAAGGTTGCATTACTTAAAGTTTGCAAATGATTGTAACTCGGCCTTGTATGACATTGTCTCTTACCTTGATTTATGTGGGACTAAACTCTCAAAGGAAAAACTTTTGGAAAAGACTTTTTCCACTTTTCATGTGCAAAACTGGATACTCCAGCAACAGTACAGAGCATGTCAGTATAAGATGTATTTGGAGCTGATTAAATAACTCCTGATTGCTGAGCAAAACAGTGAACTGTTGCTCAAAAATTGTAATATGAAACTTGTTCGGTCCAAAGCTTTGTCTAAAGCAAATGCTAGCTCTACAAAAGGAAATGACCAAATTATGGGCTGAAACTATAGACATGGGCAATTTTCCAGAAAAAACGAACGTAAGGATAACCGCAATAAGAATCTGGACCCCAATCATGGAAATGGCAAAAAGCCCTCTAGAAAGCAAGTAACTTGTCACCATTATGGTGGAAAAAGGCATTGTTCGCATAGTTGCCATGAGCCTAAACATGTTATAGACCAACATCAATCTACCAAATGTAAGTGCATTGAAAGATAGGCCATTGAGACTTTCATTTCTGAAGCTCTTGTTATAGCTAACATTACTCTTTAAGTTTTAGACTTTGTTAATGATCAAATGGAAGAAATCCAAGAAAGTGGACTAACCCTTGATAGAACTAGGAACTAGGGTATGGGACCTTTTTGGTGGATAGATGAGTAGGTTTAGAGGGTTGTCTGCTTTATGCAAAACTAGCTAAGACTAAATTATTATAGGTTTTTCTTTTATGTTTTCTTTTCAATTCTTCAAGAATTTTTTTCTTCTGAGATCTCTTTTTTCTATCTTTGTTTTAGCTTTTTCTTCTAGTGATTATATAATTAAAAAAAAGCTGAAATGGTTGATGGTTTAAGAGCCAGATCCATGGTAGAAGCTGCCATGGTTGGCTCAGCATGGCAGTTAACCTTTTCCTTTCTTTTTTTTGTTTTTGTTTTTCTCTTTCTTTTTGATTTATTTTTGTGATTTTATTATATGAATTTAGCTTTAGCATTTCATAAGGTGGCCTGGGTTCGAAACCTATGCCATTCCTCTTCTTTTTTTTTGTTTTTTTATTTTTACTTTTTTTTTGTCATTTTAGGATAAAACCTTAGCCTTGGTGTGTGAGTCATAAGCATCTTACTTACAGGAGTGGCTTTGGTTCAAAACCTGACTTATTCATTCTTATTATTATTTTTTGTTTTATGTGTTTTTTTTTGTATATTTAAAAAAATAAGCCCAAATTAAAATAAATTAGGAACAATTAATCCAAATTCAACAAACCTAAATTAAAAATGGCTTGATTAATTGAATTATTTTGAATAATGAGTGATCCAAAAACTGCTTAAACAAAATTTGGTATCTACATATATTATCTCAAATTTGAATATAATTTTTTTAATTTGAATTAATTTGATCTAACTAAAATTATTATTTATTAATAATAAATTATTTAAATTTAATTATAAAATATAAAATTTTTTTAAATAATAATTTGAGATTTTTATTTGAATCTAAGTAAGATAAAAAATTAAAAAATTCATACCGTAAGTCGACCCTGACTATTTATTACTACCACTTGAATCAATCTCAAAGGATTTCTAAGAGTAAAAAAATCAAAGAGGCATTGAAGTTTGAACTCATAAGGCATCTTACAACTTAATTGCAAGCATTGAAGGAATGAGTACAACGAAAATTGCTCTGAGAATGTAAATGTGACCTACTATCATGGGCCGCATAGCGTATTCAATCCAACCTTACAAGCTCAATTTTACGAGGTAAGTTTAAGTAATAAATTTTTTTTAATTGGATTAATTTAAATTATTATTTATTAATAAAAAATTTTATTTAAATTTAATTATAAATATTAATATATAAATATATTTTTTATTTTTAAATAATAATATTGACTTTGAGGCCAACATGATTCTGCCTCAATCTATTTTTACGTAAGAAAAAAAATTTCAAATCATGACACGATCTATAAATACCTCTATTTTACATCATTTTTTTTATATTTGAAATTCTATACATATTGAGAGTAATTAAAACTACAATTTCAATTCATAAAAAGCTATAATAAAGCTACACTACAAGAGCCTTTCAACCCCCTTTCAAAAAAAAAAAAAGAAAGAAAGAAACAGCAAGGCAATTGGCAAATCATGATTGCAAAATTAGTTGAAATGTGGAAAAATTTTATTGTTTAATTCTGCCCCTGTGATGGGTAATTCTAATCCCTCCACTAACTTTGTGTTTTGTGTTAGGTCACATGTTTAGCTTGAAGAGATTTTTGCTGTTTTAGTGTTTTTAAAGCTGATAATTTATGTATTTGTATTATTTTTTTTATTTTTTATATTAGTTATGTAAATATAAATTATTAATTATTAAATGTATAAATTTTAAACAGGAATATGATATATATATTAAATATTTTTTATTGATTGTACTAATTATATTTAAATGTCTTGTGTTTATTAGATTATTTTTATTAAATATATTATGTTTTTATATCATATTTTCGTATTATATTTAAAATTATCATGTTTCATGCCAAACCTATTTGTAACTTCAAATACCCAATTTTTTTTTAATTTTTTGCTAGGAACATCTAATTTAATTATATTAAACTATTTATTGTTTTGCAAATTTTCATTCTT
>JAQSVH010000008.1:13574679-13585564 GCA_029448705.1 Adansonia digitata
TGGTAAATATTATCAAATTCGAATATATATTTAATATAGTTATATTTAAAATTTTAAGTTTTTACATATATTTAAAAGGATCTTAATCACGTATATATATATTTTTATGTCTAAATATGTATTAAACACGTCAAGTATGAATACTTCAGAGCAAATTAAAAGTCAAAGTAATATAAATTGAAAGTTGAATGTTTAATCTTAATATTTACAATCGTAATATTCATTATATTTACAATCGTAATAAATACATTAACGGTTGCTATTTAAATCTTACTTAATAAAAAATAACATTCATTAAATTCATAATTGTAATAAATATATTAATGATTGCATTTTGAATCCTACTTGATGATTCGTAAACATTGTTCCAAGGAAGGGATGCAAAATGTTTCTTTCTCGCACCTATTTCACGGTTTCAGGGAAGAGCATCCCTCGGCAAGGCAACTAGAAACTCGTCTCATCAACCCAGTCTTTTAAGTCAAGGTTTTACCCCCACTCACCGATCTGGCCTAGGGCAAGCACTAGAATTTTGGCACATCCTTTGTCTCATCAGGCATCATAGCTCTAGCAGTGGCTCGCCGCAGTTTCGGTTTTGGATATCAACTGCTACAATTTGCTGTTTACACGTATCACCTTTGTAATCTATCAGCATTTATATTCATATTATATTTATATTAATCATATTTAAAAATTTATATATTTTATATAAATTTTGATACATTAATAATTTATATTCAAATATTTAGATGAAAAATAATCAAAGATTTAAATTCAAAATTAATAATATTTAAAAACTCAAGATCAATGTAATTGAAACTTAATAGCATGAAGTTAATACTAAAATACAAAATTTAATTATTATTTATATTTAAAAACAAAATTAAACTCTATTTAAATTAACGTAGATTTAAATCTGAAATCTTACTTCAATATGATCCAAATTTAAAATAATTTAAAATTTAAATGACTAAGGGTTTAGTCTGTACACACTACACTCACTGAACCCCGTTGGAGAGGAGAAATCCTCCTTTTGCCCTCTCCACTATTTTTTTAAAAATTTATTTTAATATAATATAATTTTTAATTATTATTTAATATAAATATAAATATAATTTTAATTTATATTTTATTATTTAATATAAACATAATCTTAATATTTTTTGGTGGACAATATAACTTTAATAATTAATTATTTTTAATTTAATATAATTTTTAATTATTATTTAACATATTTTATTTAATATAAATTATTTTAAATTTTTTTATATATGCACACATTTTAATATAATAATGTTGTGTTTGAATCTAAATTTATATTCTATTGTTGATTTACAATACTCAATCTCCCTGCCTTTAGTCTCAATGTCACCAATATGTTTAATCGTATTAGAACCAATCTCATTAATACTGTCATCTAAATAAGCCTAAATTCGAGCATGCCCCAACTAGACTTGGGCATGGGTTGTGTCTTGATAATTTTTTTAATCTTAAGTTCAGACCTGAATCTGACTTAATCTGGCTCACCCATTTAAATCGAAATTAATATTCATCACATTAAAAAATAATTTTATTATTAAATTTTATATAATTTAAAATTAAATTTAAATAAAAATATATTATTTTAATTAAAATTATTACTTTAAATTAGACCGACAAAAAATTAAAATAATTTAGATCCATAAAACTGAGCCTGCCGAGCTTGGCGTCGGCCAGATCTAACCCCAAGTCTACCAGCCGTTACTATGAAAAATTATGAGAAAATAATCCTAAAATTTCCAAAATTATGAAAATTACGGAATGGCAAGAAAGCGACAAAAAAGCGACGCCGTTTAGTGAGGTGGACTATCTGCTCTAACTTTCCCTGAGATCCTCAAATCAGACCTCCCCAAAATTTTCCATTTTCATTTTCTCATTAGCCAAACAGAAAAGAAATTTAACGAAAATTGGAAAAACTGAAAATGGACATGGTGGTGGAACAAGTGGAGAAGACAAAGAAAGAGTGGGATGAAGCCTATGCAAAGACCCAAGAATATATAAAAGAGATTCAGGAATATGGGTTATTAGCAATGGAGGAAAGTAAGAGCAAAAATTCATTGCCTAGATTAAACGGGTTGGCTCAAGATGGTTTGGCTGTTCTTAATTCATTGCAATTCAATCTTGAACTCCTCGCTCCACAGCTTCCTACCGATGAAGAGGTCCAATCTGCCAAAGCCATGCTCGAAACTTGGAGAAGTCAATCCCAAAGGTAAATTTAACCCCCTTTTGAGATTTTTCTTTTAATCAAAGATACAAAATTTCGTGGTTATTTGCTTTTGGGTTTTCTTTATTTTAAAGGATTTAAAAGTTTCAGTCTGGATTTAGTAAAAATTTATCAAAGCTTGTTGTTAGTATTTCAAATTCAATTGCACTTGCTGATAAGATTTGATTGCTATTACTGTGATTAGTTTGAGATTGAATCTGAGGAATGCGAATTTGCAAGCGAAGGATAATATGAGGAAAACTGCTCAAAAAGAGGTATTAGATTCCTTTACTCATAGATTTAGGTCTTGCTTCAAATTACAGTTTTTAGGTACTGTTGTAGATTGATAGTAATAGCCCTTTGATTTAGAACATCTTATTGTTTGTGACAGTCTCTTTAAATGGTTACTTTTCCATACAAAGTTTGATAGATATGCTATTAACTTAGCGATGGCAAAACCCGATCCACTTTGAATGGGAGGGTCTTGGAGGTGGGGTGGAGCGTGAACTGCGGGATGGTCTTAAGTTTCAGTAAATGCTTGCTCCACTTCACCCTGCCTCCGTCCCAATCGATTGCCATCCTTATGTTATTTACATCTTTTCTCAAGAGAGATCATAGTTATATTTATGTATGTTTTGTAGAGAGAACTTCTTCTTGGTGGTGGTGAAGAATCCACAATACGTCGGCGCAATTTGCAGTATGTATTAGTTTTTTTTTTTTTTTCCAACCTTTGAGCTAAAAATAGAATAATCTTCTGCTCTTTAATTTGCTTGGGTTTTGTTGTCGTGTTATAATTCATAATCATTTCCAGGACAAAGGCTGGAATGACATCTGCAGCAGAAAGCATCACAGAGAGCCTTCGTCGTACTCGTCAATTGATGGTTCAGGTAGTAACATGATTTTTTTTTTCCTATTCTGTTTCTTCGTTTTATTTATCATCAATAGTCTTATATATGGTTCTTTATGGGTTTTCTCGATTTGGTTTTGTTGCTTAACGTGTACACGTATATAGGAGGTTGAAAGAAGCACGGGTACGCTTATGACTTTTGGTATGTCTTCCGATCCTTATTCCAAAAATGTATTTTTAATGAAAATTGCTGAAAATAGTGTGGTGTTACAAAAATTGGTCCTCGAGGTGATCCTTCGCTAAATGACTCTATCTGAATGACAGTCTCATTTTTGTCTATGAGTTGATTAACAGTTCATGTTCCACCTAGGAAACTGAGAGAAGTGTTCTCTCTTGCTTTGGCAAATCTATTTCAGATTTCGTAACATGCGTTAGATTTGTTGACTTATATTATTTGTGTTGTATGTGTAGAGGAATCAACGGGAGTATTAAGGAAGGCTGAAAGCGAATACAAGGGGCACCGGTCATTGTTGATGCGAACCCGGAACCTACTGTCAACAATGCAGCGCCAGGATGTTATTGACAGGTATTAGGAAGGTACGTTTTCGGGTTTTTGCATTATATTCTAGTAGTAACTACTGATCTGAGGATGTCATTGCCTCATGCTGCGTTTGTCTGGACAGGGTGATACTGGTAGTGGGATTTGTCTTCTTCTCATGTGCTGTACTTTACGTTGTTTCAAAGCGTATCGGCATACTTAAGTTGCAGAGGACAGTTACTGCTGCCATAAGGGCTGGTATGGCCGGAAAACCAGAGCTTGCTCGCGAAGCTGTAGAAGATGGTATTAACCACGGTCGATTTCAAGGTAATGTAGCTCCCAATATGGAACTCCCATTACAGCAACCCATGCATGATGAACTTTGAAATGATGTCAGTTTTTACCATAGAAACTTGGATGTTTGTCCTTACACTGCGTTTGGTTTGGTTGGTTCATTCTAATCGCAAATATTTTCACAAATGTAGCACTGCCCTTGAACCCTCTTATTATAGGATTTTCAATTTTTTTAATATTATTTTGAATTGTGAAACGGGCTTTTAAATCGATCTAGTTATGACCCAACTAGGGTTTGGGCAAGAAAAAAAAAATTGAGTCGTGGTCTGAACCATGCTCATCTAGGAATACGCCTTTTTACCTTAATCATTACTTTTGGTAAGAGGGAAAGAGAGCACTATATTTCTATGTTGATTTGACTCCTATTTTTCTTGTAGAACTCAGACCCGACACATGTTTGACCCATTTCTAAATATAAGTACAAAAATATGATCTTTCAATGATCCTGTAAATATATTGAAAAGAACAAAAGCATGTCCAGAAACGCATCATTTTCTCCGTCATTATGTTTGGTAAGAGGGAAACTGCAACTTTTATTTTTCTCATAATACTCGTGTTTGACATCTGTCTCTAACCCTTATTTAGACATATACACAAGAATATGATCCTCCAAAATCTCATCAAAAATGTGAAAAAATATAGAAAGAAATGAAAAAACCCGAATCGCATATATAAGCAAATATTGCTCTAAAGAGCTGGTCATTTTGAAATTCCAAATATTTACAATTTCTGAATATTTTCAAACTGAAATAACAACAAACATCTGTAAAATTTCATCACTAAAGAGAAGAAAAAGAAGGGATTGAATGAAAAAAAAAATTTACAAAGTGCAAAATTTTTAAGCTAAGAGCCAGAAATTTTTATGGCTCTTCGAGTTGAGGACGTAACCACCATTTTGTCCCTTTTTCTGAACTCCGACGCAGGTGCATGGACTGTTTTCTATCAAATAATCTGCTGTCTATCAGCTTTGATCCTTTCATTGACCTACTTGGCCGCTTATATCTGTTTGTACATGCACCAAATAAAAGGTTCCCCATGAGTCAAATATTTTTTTTTAATTGGTGTCAACCTGATATGCGATAATTTAATATTGATCAATTAAATTACATTAGTATTTTGCATTTAATATAATGATGTTAGTTTATTGGATTCATTTGCTTGAAAATTATGTACTTGCTCAATGGAAGTGCATAATTAGATACCTAAACTTGCATTCTGCTACTAGATTATCTCCAGAGACTAAACACCATTACAAAATATGCTCTAACTTGGCATGGTTGATCGGTATTAAGTTATCACACTTCAAGTCAAATATTCTTTTTAAATGTTAATATGGCATTTAACCTATACATGGCAATTGGCTTCTTGGTATTAGTAAACCAAAACATGTTGTTTTACATAAAGATGTTGGTCTATTACGTTAACTTGGTTGACAAAAATAATTAATAAAAATTGGTGCGCAGATTATGAATTATTTTTGTCTAGATACAAAATCGTTTAAAGGAATGTAATTCGAGATCAATTTACGTATACAATAACCACGGCAAAAGAAGTAGAAGGGAATTAAGAGGGTACCAGTTTCACCCGAGTATTGCCGAAGAGAAACTCCGCTTTTGCCCTATGATAATGAGATCGATTCCTAGAGCTTTGCTCTTGGAAAGAATCATAGTAGCCTTGTCCTTGCCATCCAAGTCAATTTTCTCAATACTTAACGGAGATTTTAGGCTGAGCGATCCCACAGGTACATTTCATTTGGTCAAGAAAATCCCTGTCGGCGGAAGCTCCTTCAGGGATGGAACTAGGAGCCGGCGCGGCGGCTGAAGAAAGACTCGGTCGTCGGAGGAAAGTCGAGAACGTGTTTTTCCAAGAATTTGGGTTTTCAATATGTAAAAGGATCACCTTATCTTGTTCTAGCAATGCATGAGAAAGTGCATATTGGAGGGCCGCCGCCGACTGGGGAGTCGGCTCAGCCACCACCATTACTTTTCGTGACGGTGGAGTCACCAATAAGGGCCAAAACCCAGCAGGCACAGAAACCAAAAAGAAAAAAACCACCCACCACCACCGCCAAGAAAGAGAAGTTTGGAATTGAAGTGAAAACAATGGCATGCAATATGAGTCGTCATTTTTAGGGTTATGAGCTCATGCGAAAGTCAACCTTTTCAACAAGCAGTTAGCATTTAATTTTGTAATTCAAAAGTTGGATTTTGGTGGCTTTCAGCCATTCTTGGGGTTTAGTGTAAATTTAGTGAATCCATAGGAATTGGTCAATGCCACAAAAGAGAAAAAGAAAAAAAAAATTGTTATAATTTGAAGATTTTAAATTGTGATTGCAGATATTTTCTGTTACGATTTATTTATAGTGATGACGGATGAAATAAATTGTTACCACAATCAATTGTGATAAACATCGAATATAAATATAAAAAACAAAAAGAATCAAAATTATAAAATAATAACCGTAATATCACTTTTTGATCACTATTTAAGTTACAGTATAAAGAATATTTATAATCATTACTAGTTCAAAATAGGATTTCATTACATAAACAATTTCCCAATCTCATTTTGCATAAAGAATCCAAGTTTGGCATAATTATTTTTAATTGCTACTTTTGTGATCATAGGGTATGATTATAGATATAATCTAGTTAAAATAGTTTTTAGCTACTTAGATTCTATTGAGTGAATACTCGAATTTGATTGGTTCAAGTTAAAATTGAATTTAAACTATTTAAGTAATAAGTTAAATTTCATTCAAGTATTTTAATACACGAGTTAAGAAGCTTGTAGGACTAATCGAACCGATTAGAACATTTATACATAATAAATGCAAAGTAGGATTTTCAATGGAAAACTCGAAAAGGAATGATTTTGAAGGGTACCATTAAGATTCGAGGGTTTTTAGTGAAGAATTCCAAGTTATATTGTTAAGAAACAATATTGGTTTTCCATTGCTGAAGATTACAAACATTGAGAAGGAAAATATAAACAGAATTTTGAATTGAAACGTATAAAAGGCCATTACAGTTTGAAAGATTATTAAAAGTGAAAACTTAAGGAGAACGAACTGAAAGCGAGAGGCTTAACAGCCTTCCAATAGCTATGCACGTGAAGCTAAAAGAAGTAAGTATAAAATATATGCATTGTGGCCGCTATCATCATCAACGTGGGCGTGCCGGAGTGGTTATCGGGCATGACTAGAAATCATGTGGGCTTTGCCCGCGCAGGTTCGAATCCTGCCGCCCACGAAATTAACTTAGCTATTGCTTTTGTTCTAATTTTCTCTGTGTTTACCTTAAATTTATGTATATGTACATCCATATATATATATATATATATGTTCTTTTTGGATAAAAGCAAACAAAACTAGCATTGCCCTCTTGACTGTACTTGAACCAACTGGTTTAGTTACAATCTTTATGGTATCAATTTTTTTGAAGTTGTTGACGTTTGCTTCACCGATACTCAAAAGTCTGGCAAGACCCTATAATATAGAAAGAGTTAGGAGGACATTGGAGTTTTACTTCGAGAGCTCTCTCCAATGGTTAAGTCAGAGGTATGTTCTTATAATAATATATATGGGTTTTTTTTAGGAGTTTTCCCCTTACCTGTAAGCTTGTCTTCCCATTTTATAGGGTTTGTTTGGAGATATTATGTCAGGTGATTTGGTGATGATGTAACTAATGCCAAGTTAGATGTCAGACTATGATGCCTAATGATAGGCTTAGTCAGTCGGCCGCCATTTAGTGGATGTCAATTCTGCATTTAAGTCGTTATCAGAGAGGTCACATTGTTGTTAAGAGTGGTTGGGCGATCGCCCTTATGGCATTGTGAGGCGATCGACCTTACGACAGATCAGTAGATCAGGGACGGTTCGACGATCGCCACTTGTGGAGGTATAACAAAAGTCATCAACATTTATTAAATATCTTAATTGGTTTCTTGTATTCAAAATCATGATAAATGCTATAAATAAAAAAAAATATCTATGTATCATCACAATTATAAATTATGCATGTTGTCGTGATAATAATCGCAAGAAGTTATGTAATCCAATGTTGATAAACTCTTCTATAACAAATTTTAATAGATCACCATTGCAGGTAGGTCTATGTGTTAACGACGAACGAAAACTTCCTGAGTTGGATGGTACATAATACCATCCTGAGTTGGAAGGCCAAATATTATCTTGCTTCCTCATATACAGCAGCTGCATCAGCTTTGATACCCGTAATATTTTATATATTTCAGAATATGAATACGAGAATCTAATTTTTTAAATATATAAAAGAATTTAAAAAAATAAACATATTTATGCGAAACACATCCGTATTCGATGCTTATATTCAAATCCAAATTCACTTTTTTTTTCTTGTGTAAAAGGAAATTTCACTTCCTATCCTTAAATATGCCATTCTAATCTCGTATTGAATACCCGAAAGTAGAGACGAGAATGGAAACGATCATTTAAACAGAAGAAAATTGGAAACTTGGCATATATCTTCCATGAAATAAGTCGGACTTTCAGATTAAAGTATGACACAAAAGAAAAGAGGGCAAAACCAAACCAACACAATTAGAACATTTTAAACTACAGAATCAACACAAACATTTTCTTCTTATATCAGAAGAAGTATAGAAAAACTGAGCTGCTTGATTGCAGCCAAACTCAAGACAAAACACTCCGGATTTTGAGAACCCCGATATTTACAGTATGACAAAACGGCATTCCAGTCACGGTCACGGTGGTCACAGGATTGTATGATGGCAACTACATATGACCCGACAAAACCCGGAAAAAAAAAAAAAGAACCATATAATGGTTCGAGAACATCAACTTTCTTCTAATTTCCTTTAGCTATTCCCGTGTTCAAACTGTGAATTTATCCTTTCTGATTTTCTGGAATTTAGATGACCACATGGGGAGTGATGCTAAACGGGCTTGATTCTTTGCCTTTCATTCCTTACATTGTATCTTGGAGCTGCAACAAATGAATAACAATAGTTAGAATTTAGAAAAGATAAGAAGAAAAAAAAACCTATTTTATTCTGACTCTTCATTTAAAAAAAAACTCATGTCTAACACCTATGTTTGATGTGTATCTAAACACGAATATAGAGATATGATATTCGAAAGATTCTCTAAATGCATAAAAAAATCTTGAAAGAAATTTAACAGACCCCATGTTAGTATATCCTTATTTGACTATCACACCTAAGTCCGATTAATATAGGCAAATGAATAACTGGAGTTAGAAACCAAAGAGAAACAAAAATTTATATTACTCTGACTCTTCATTTTTTTTTTCAAGTACTTATGTCCTTCGAATATGAGTTTGAAGATATAACCTCCAAAGACATCCAAATACATGAAAAAACATGAAAAAATTAAACATACCCGTTCAAACACATGCCTAGACCCAGTACTCACACCCGAGTCCGAATAACATAGGTAAAAAGTAAAAAACAAATATAAAAATTGTTTACTATGCTTATTCGACATACTAAGTCCATTAGCCTCAGAGGTCCTCATGATTCGGAGCCTTCTGACTGAGCCGAGAAACATCCTGAAAATCCAACAAGAAAATTCATAAGCATGCAAATTGGAAAAACCAAATTCCAACTATTTCCAATTCTTAATCTGCTGTTGTTTTTCAGATTAAAAAAGGATGGTTGATTAAGGATTTTATATCAAACTTCCCATTGCATGCAAATATATATATATATATATATATACATACCTCCATGGGACATCTCCTACAAGCATCCAATCTCCATCTTTGTCTTCATAAGTTAGAACAAATTCAGATGATCCATCCAAAAGCTTCGAGGACTTTGTTGCTGGTTCTTTCTCTGCAACTACAAAAGGGTATAATGTCAATTAAGCTCGCAAACTCGTATATCGACATACAAGTAGCTTGTTCAAGAAAATCGCTTAAAAATCACATAAATTTTCTTAAACAGCGGAGCAATAAGAACATAAACCGAGCAAATTGCTTGCCTGGTCGTTAACCGGAAATATGGTCAATCAGAAGTGAGTCTACCACAATGACTTGTAACTTCATTTTTAAAGTTTTTCATGCATTTGAAAGGTCCTAAGAAGGTCATATCCCCATACCCATGTTCGTATATGTTTTATATCAAACATCAATACTTTAAAAAAAATGAAAAGCTGGAGTAGCATAGATTTGCAGTGTCATCATACAATCCTTTTATCTAATTCTATATGAAAATTCTTAAAACCAAAACTTATGTTACTTAGACGTAGGTGGAAGTATTAAATATGAATATATTCAATTTTTTTTTAAATTTTTTATATATTTGGAGAGTTCTTGAAAGGTCATATCTCGATATCCATATTCAAAATGTGTGCTAGTACTTAGGCTTTGCTTGATAGGGTAGAAAGAAAATTGAAAGAGGAAAAAAGTGAAAAGATGAAATTTGTTTCTTCTTTCCACTAGTGTACTTCGTAGGAAAGATAGAAAAGAGAAAAGAAAAAAATAATTTTCTTTCCGCCTATTACTTGGTATAATTAAAAAATAAAATAAATAAAATAAAAAATATAAACGTTTTACCATTATATCCTTTATAAGTTACGATGAAAAAATAAAATTTAAAAATTGATAGATAATCTATAAATATGCACACTTGACTTATAAAACTCTCATTTTCTTTTCTCTTTTCTTTCTAATTTGAGGTGATTAGTTTTTTATTTTATGCATGTGAAAAATTATAATTTTTATTATTTTCTTTCTTTTAATTTTTTTATTCAACTAAATACACTCAAAATTCATTTTTTTTTTCACTTTTTCACTCCCCTTTATCTATCCTTCTACTTTTCCATCAAACCAAAAATACCTTTAAAAGAAGAATAAAAAGTTTGAAACAACAGAGGCTGGAACAT
>JAQSVH010000008.1:13591202-13613431 GCA_029448705.1 Adansonia digitata
TGCTCTTTTGGTGTTAAAGAATTATCTTTGAGTCATGTTGTGGCTGATTGACCATCCATCCCCCTAGTTAAAAAGGGAATATCCTTGTGAATTTTAACTTGGTTGGCCTGTATTTATCTAAAGTATATTGTACTTTGTTTTATCATAAGCAGGGATACTCTTCAAATAGCTTTGAAAGAGCGTGCAGCTAAACAGGCGAGCCGAGGACGTTAATCGCTCGAAAGGAAAGTGCAAGTGCAAGAATCATGAAGGTCAATACGATTTACCTATACTAAAGAAGACAACTGTAGGGAAAGGTAAGGCATCTACAAAGGGTATGGTCATTATTTCCATCCCTGCTGTTGCTCTAGTTATGACTGCTCTATCTAATGGGGCAGAGATGGTGGATGCCATAAAGATATTTGCAAGCAAGGCTATTTCACAGCCTTTTGACATGATCTTGATGGTTGTCTCTAGTGGCCCCTCCGTTTCGACAAGTGGTAATGGTAGTGTTATAGGTGTTGCAGGTGGTCCCCAACTTATTCTTTCAAAAGGTGGATGCAGATGTAGAATTAGAATACCATATTGGCTTGGTTGGTAGAGATAATATTTTGCCTTATTAGTTTCATGCATGTTTCTATAAGTGCTTATTTATGTTTTATTATTTGTCGTTACAGGCAATGCATTGTGAGGCTGCTTATAAACATCAGATAGTGGAGTGGTAGGAGAATTTTGATAAAGCTAAGGTAGATATTGTCCAGTATGCCAAGTTAAATAAGAAGGTTAAGAGCTAGCTAAACAAGTTTAAAGAGGCCTTAAAATATGCTGAAGAAAAACATGCTACTAAGATCTCCAAATTAGAGATAAAAGTGAAGAGAACGAAATAAATAACTATTGATATTACAAAAAAGTAAGAGGCCCAAGACACTAAATTGGCAACTATAACAGAGAAGATATCTAAGCTGGAGACTTAAGTTAGCACGGGGAAGTTCACCTTCAAGCTAAGTTGAAGAAGTAATAGGAGCAACTCTATGATAAGTTGTTTACTTCTGTTGATGCTTTCAAGTGAAGAGCTCTTTATAAAGTGCAATTATTGCGTGGCTTCCTACACTTAAGAGATCTTCAACTTGGAAAGTTGGTTCCACCCCCAAAGAGCTTCAATTTATTGATGTCGAATCAACAATAAGTGGAAGAAGGGAAAGTAAGGGGTGTTTCACTCCTGAGGAGACTAATGCTGGTGATGGTTCTAGTAATGAGGAGAAAGGCAAGCAGCTGGAACAGGATCCAGCTATTGACAGTAGTTCTAGGCAACCTATTTTTTTGTAAGGAACTCTAAAAATATGTATATACCTTATTTTCAAATGGGAATTATTGTGTAGTTGATATTTGTGTGCAAAGACTTGTATGTTTCTCTAAGATTGTCTTAGGGTGACTTAATGTCATTTTGCTTGCATGCTGAAATATGAAGTAGATTCTTAAGTGTCGTGCTGAAATGTCGAATATTGAATTAGTGATTCAACCTTCAATGTTATTGGTTAAATAGGACGATAAGGAAGATAACTTGGCATCATTTTGTCAATCAAACCTTTGAAGTTATTAGTTTAAGTGACTTTGCACGTTTTCAGAGAATAGGTCTTTGGGGTCGTAGGTAAGCCAGTGTGACTTAGTGTCACTTGTTTATTTGTAAGATAAGATCTTTGAGGTCTTCTGCAAGAAAAAATGACTCGATGTTACTTAATAAGACCTTTGAGGTTGTTTGTAAGCCAATGTGACTCAATGTCACCTATTCATTTAGAGATAAGACCGCTGAGGTCCTTTTGGAAGCCAAAGTGACTTAATGTCACTTGCTCATTTTGTACCGGGAAGTTTTGAGTTGTATTGGTGGTTGGTAAATTTTGAAACTACCTATATTTAAGGGTCTAGGATCTATAACAAAGATATTTTATTTCATAAGATAGAGTTTATAGATAATACATTTTTAAATAAACAATGTTCTAGGTATTTGGAATTGTTTTGCCAATCATGTCTACTAATTTGTATGCTCTAAATCTAATGACTTTGGATATCTGATATGGCCCCTCTCAGTTTGGTAATATCTTCTTTCGTTCTTCATCTAATCAACTAGCTTTGCAATATTATAATACTAGGTCGCTAGTTTGGAACTTTTTATTTTAATCTTTTTGTTGTAATATCTGGATACTTGTTATGCTTGAGCTGCTATCTTGGCTGTAGCCTCATCTTTGCTTTCTTCTGATAGATCTAGGTTGGCCTTTAAGTGGGACTCATTTAACTAGTGGTTTACATTGGTGATTTAGATATTGTGTATGCCAATTTTAGCTAGGATAATTACTTTAGTTACATAGACAAGGCTAAACGGGTCACTCTTGTAGCTTGCCTTTTGGTTGTTCTGATTGCCTAAAGGATACTTAGCATTTCTTCCACCTAGGCACCTTTTGCATCATCCAATTTTTTTAATGGTTGTATATGTTTTCGTTCAAGGATTCAACTTGACCATTGAATTGAGGGTAAGCAACTAAACTGTGCACTAGACTGATATGGATCCTTTCACAGAAGTCTTTTAGTTGATCTGCCGATAGCTATTTCCCATTGTTAGTTACAAAGACATCAAGAATTTCAAACATGCAGAAGATGAATTTCCATATAAAGCTTTCCATAGATCTAGCTATGATAGTGGCCATAGGTTCTGCTTTTACCTATTTGATGAAGTAGTCATAGGCGATGATCAAGAACTTCTATTGTGAGGTCATTAGAGGGAATAGGCCCAATATGTCAATCCCATAAATACAAAAGGGACATGGGCTAAAAATTTGTTTTAACATTTTTGCGAATTAGTTAGGTACTTTGGCAAATCTTTGGCATTTGTCACATATTTTAGCCATATCGGTTGCCTCCTTTCTTATGGTTGTCCAGAAAAAACCTTACCTCAAAGGTTTCTGTGCTAAAGCTCTACCCTAAGTGGTTGCCACATACCCTTTAGTAGATTTCCCTTAGGACATTATTCACTTCTTCTAGTGCTAAGCATTTGAAAAGAGGGAGAGTGAAAGATTTTTTATGTAAAATGCCATTTAGAATTATGTATCAGTAGCCTTTTTTTTCTAGTCATTTATGTAGTAAGGGATCAAAAGGTGTGGTGTTGTGCTAGAGAAAAGATAGGTTAGGAGTCAGCCAATTACCATTGTTGTTGGCGGTTAACTCGTGAATGTGTCTATTGTAGCTAGGGACCTTTACACACTTGAGCATGATTTTTCTTGTACTTGCAATCTCCATGCTACTTACAATTTTGGACAACAATTCAACTTGAGTGTTTTATTTATGAGGTACTTGTTCAAAGGCATATGATCAAAAGATTTGCTCAGCCTTGTAACATGCCATGGTATTTGGCCAATAATTGATCTTTGACTTCATATACCTTATTCACTTGGTTTACCACCAATTGAGAATCTATGTATGCTGTGAGATGGCTAGCTCTTAACTTTTTTACTAGTTATAGTCTAGTGATCAGTGCTTTATATTCTGCCACGTTATTTAAAGTAGTAAAGTCAAATAGCAGCACTCCAACTCCTGACCCTTCTTTTCTTAATGATCTAAAAGGTCCAACACTTATCTTTGACTGCAAGCTATTGATCTGGTTGTGCTAGTCTAGGTTCAGGTTATTCTAGCATGGTCTTTTTAGAAGATGTGAAGTAGCACTCAACGATGAAGTCCACTAAAGCTTATACCATGATCATCTTTCTTGGATTGTAGTTAAGCCCGGATTCACTGAGCTCCACGCTTCATTCAAGGGCTGTTTTGTAAGGATCATTATTAGCCATGCTTGAAAGTACTGCCTAAACTTTCTTGCAGCCTTAAAAAGGGCATATACTAATTTTTTTGATCTTAGTGTAATTTGTTTCATTGACTTGAAGGGCCCTACTGACATAGTACATGGGTTATTGTGTTTTATCTTCTTTCTTTACTAGGACTACCATAATTGTCTCATTCGAGGCTGCTAAGTATATAAATAGTTGGTCTCCAGGCTTGGGTTAGCCAATGATGGTGAATAGAGGTATTTCTTCAAGTTGTCAAATGACTGTTAGCATTTTTCTATCCATTTATATCTGGTTACCCCTTTGAGTAGCTTGAAGAAAGGCAAACACTTATTAACAGACTTAAAAATAAATCAATTAAGTGTTGTTACTCTACTTGTTAGCTGTTTGACCTCCTTATTGATCTTGGTGCGCTCATCTCTAGTGGGTTCTTATTTTTTTTAGATTTGCCTCTATCCCTTAAAAGGATACCATAAAGCCCAAGAATTTGCCAACTGCTACCCCAAATACACACTTCAAGAGGTTACACTTCATATTGTATTTTCTTAACACTTAGGAGGTTTTGGCCAGATCTTCTATATGTTACTTGATGGAAGGACTTTGGACCAGCATGTTGTCTACTTACACCTTCATAGATCGCCCAATCTGGCTTTTGAAGATCTTATTAACCAATCGTTGATAGGTAGCCCTTGTAATTTTAAGGCTAAAGGGCATCACTTGGAAGTAAAATGTTTATTTCTTCGTGATGAATGCCATTTTCTATTGATTTGCAAGGTCCATCTTAACTTGGTTACAGCGTAAAAAGGCATCCATGAAGCTTAAAAATTTTTGACTGACAAAAACATCGGTTAGTCGATCAATGGTTGGTGATGGGTAGTTATCTTTGGGACAGGCTTTATTCAAATCTGTAAAGTTGAAGCACATTCTCTATTTATCGCTTAATTTTTTAACTATAACAATGTTTACCAATCATTCTGGGTATTTAACCTCTCGGATAAAGTACATAGCCAGGAATTTATCCATTTTTTTATGGCATTAAGGCATTTAGGTGCAAATTGGCATTTTTTTTGCTTTATTGATTTAACCCTTGGATCGACGTTAGGTGGTGCATGATGACCCTCTCATTAATGCTTGAATGTTAACTGTTAACTAAGCAAAAACATTAGTGTTATTTTATAAGAAACTTATTAAGTGGCCCTTATTAATTTGACAAGTGAAGCCCCTACAGCAGTAAAGAGGTTAGGGTTTGTTTCATACAAGGCCACCATTTTGATTTCTTCTATAGGTTGCAACTTGTAATGCTTTATGCCATTTCTAATATCAAGTCTATCAAGGGTATGGAATTAGGGTTTGTTAAGTGTAATCATGTTAACAAGCATGGCTACTAAGGTAGGGTTATCTTTTTATAGTTCTGACTTTGACTAGTTTTTTTACTGAACTCGATGGAAAGTAAGTGGCATTGGCGAGGATTGTCTGATTGGAGTGCATATATCTGACCTCTCTTGGCGTGGGTAACTTGACATTGAGGCAGTATTCCGTGGTCACCATTTAACCTTCTTCATTATTAGTCTGCCTAAAACGATATTGTAAATGGAAAGTTGGTCTACCACTAGGAAATCCACCATAGTTGTGATCATCTATTTGCTATCTCCTATGGTGACAAGTAACGTTATAGTTCCTTTGACTGATATTGGTTAATTGGCAAACCTATATATTGGCTTAGATCGAGTTTAGTCCACCTCATTGAATCCCATCTTAAGAAAGGCACTCCATTGTGGAATTTCAATAACATTGCCATTGTTTATCAAGATTCGATTGACATAATAGTTACCCAAAGCAATGGATATGACCAGAGGATTGTTGCCATTATCTGCTACTAACTTGACATCTTCCTCTGTGAAAGTTATCTGCCATTCATCTCATTTCATTCGCTTTGGGATTGTGTCAGTGGCCATAACATTGCGTAGGCAAAACTTTTGCTTAGATTTGCTTCTGGCCCAGTCTTTAATGGTGCCCACAATGACATTGATAATGCTAATAACTGGGCACTTTATCTTTACTTTTCCTGTTTTTGTTTGGGCAATTGTGCTGATTTAGGTCTTTCGATTTCTTTCTTTATAAATTACTTGATTTTGTATTTTTTGATCATTAATTTTATATCATTTTTAAGACTAACACAATCCTCATTGATATGGTCAATATCGTTGTGGAAATCATAATGCTTATCAGGATCTTTCCTACTTCATTCACCTTTCATTATTGAAGGTCATTCCACCAAGCTGCTTCTTATGATGGCCTTAAAGATCTAGCTTTACTAGTGTTGAGAGAGGTGTAGGAGTCATATTTGGTGTAAGAGGGAATTCATTCTCTTTTCTTATTTTGCTGGTAGCCATTTTAAGTTTGGTTGGATTTGTTTTCTCTTGGCTTTCTCTGACTGAAGCAGTCATTTTTCCTTATATGTCTATTATGGCGATAGCCTCCCTACTTTCTACTTGCTTTTTGTTTTCCTGTTGGCAGTCTCAATTTTTTCAACTTTAACGTATTTCTAGGCTTTCTCATAAACTTGTTATAGCTTTATTAGTTAGGCGTTAGTGAGTGCATACTTTCAGTATGTGTAGCGCACTTCTAAGAGGAATGCTTGGATTGCCAATTGATCATTTAGGTCGTAAAGTTCCGAGGTCACCATGTTGAAGTGCTTTACATACTTTCCTATTGTTTCCTCTGGATTTTGCTTGATGGCCATAAAATTGGCTGAGGCTCTTATCACTGTAAGCAAGAAATTTTTTGACCAATTGATCAAAGTTTGTAATGGGGTTAGAGTTAAGGGAATACCATTATGTGCACACTGGGCCACGCAATGTTGTTAGAAAGATGTGATATTGTATAACATCTAGGACGTTTTTAAAGATATGAAACACTAAAAAATGGTTAAGATGGTCTACCAGGTCAACTATCTCATCATAAGTATCAAACGATAAGTTAGTCTTTCTAGGGATTGGGACTTGTCGAATGGTTGAAAACAAGGGTTGTGCTTATTGTCGAGCCATTCCTACTCATCTTTGTAAGAGTGTTTGAAACTCATGATCTCATGTTTTAGTGTCATGACCTATTTTACAAGATCTACATTTAGGTGACCATTTGTCTAATTTGTACATTAGGGCTGTGTGTTTGTTGAACATGCATTGAATAGGAACTTTCCTATTAAGTTTGGTTTTCAGGTTGAGTTGGCTAGTTTAGACAATCAACTGGCTAAAGGTTTAGGCGATCGACTGGTTGCGGGGTTGGGTGGTTAGCCCAGCAAGGCAAGTTGCTAAGAAGATTATTGTATGGTGGCTAGCTGGTTTGTTATTGCATCGAATTGGGCTTGATATTGACTGTGATAGTCAAATGGTACCATAAAAGGTGTGAGGATGGGTGAGAAAATGGAATGTATTGGTAGTAGGGCATGGGAGTTTAAGGGGTTAAATGGGCTTGTAAAGCTAAAAGATGGCTACATGATGGTGGTATTGGGGGAGGTTAAATGGCATCATTGGGATTTGCATCTATAGTCGTTAAAGTAGGGATTGCTAGGCTGCTCAGGTATAATGGTTGAGTATTTGGTATTTCTTGGGAGAATCAAGAAATTGGTTTTGATGGGAGGAGTTGCCTCCCATTGGTAAAAACATACCCAAAAGGCTTTGGTAGTAAATGAAAAGTGGCTATGGCAACCATAAGCTCATGGATATAAGGGTTTAAGGGTATGGAGGAAGATACTTATGGAAGGGAGTGAAGGCTTCAGGTGATTTGAAGGTGAGAATTAGGTTGGAAATGGTGGCAAAAAAGCTAGTGGAGTGGTCGAAAAGGCTAGTGGGGTGGTTATTTTTCGTATCTGGTAAGGAAAAAGTTGGTAAGATGGTATTTTGAATAGATTGGTCAGCCTTGGTTTTTACGTTTGATTCTCATAAACAACGCCAAGTATTGATGTTTTTTGTGTTAAAACTAGAATAACCTAAAAAGTCGAGTAGGAATAAGGCTTGAAATACAAAAAAGAGATCAGAGGGGCATGGATTTGCGACTTCAGGGTCGCATTTTGATGCCTAAGTTAGCTTGGAGAGAGAAAGCAAGATAATAGAGAAAGAAAGGAATCAAAAGAAGAGGAATTCGGACGGAGTTCTACCTTAGGGCTTTATAGCATCTTTTATAGTTAAGCTTTTGATATGCCTTTTGATCTTGTTCAACTGTCACTATCTTAAAGTGGTTGGTTGTCAGACTAGTAGTCTTTCAGCTGTATTTGTCAAGATATGTTGGTGGCTGGCCTCAGACAAGAAGAGCAAGATCCGAGATATGTTGCTCAAGGTCGTCTACTCCAAGATATTCTTTTAGGGGTGTTTGTCAGGAGAGTTTATTATGTTTGGAGTATGCCTTGGGTGGTTAGGGATTTTGTCAATTAGCTGAACACACTTTTAGAGTCTAGTCACCACTAAGACAAATAGGCGATTAGGGCCATTCAAGCGACTCGCATATTTAAGGTATAACAAAAGTAAAAAAATTCAAACCAATATTCAACCTAGCTTAACAAAACAATAATAAACATTATCTGGACAAAAGAACAATGAAATTGGAGATCACAAACCCAATAGACATGAAAAAAACAAAAACAATAATAATAAGAGAACAACAAAATGAGAGCAAAAAAAAAACCAAGTAACACCTAACAACACACAAAGTCCACAAAGAATAAGCAAAGCAAGAAAAAGAAAAGAAAGATAACTCAAAAATTTGACAAAGGCATAGCTCACCTCAAACCTTACTTGAAATTACACCTATTTCACCGGACAAATGACAACTTCCTCTATACTTACCAACCTACCTAAACTAACAAAACCAAACATAAGCCAAAAATTTGAGGAAGCAACGGGTAGAAAGAAGGTAGAACAAAATTTTCAAAATGCATTTAGGAGTCCAAATTGAGTGAGCTAAGGACAAAGAAAGGAAAAACTATGGAACTAGACCGATTTATAGAAAGAACAGTAGAAACAAGAGAATATAATGAGAAAAAAAGACCAAAATAACCAAAAAGAAAACACATTGCATTTGGCCCAGATGAGATGATGAAAATAACCCCAAGAATTGAGAGAACACATCCTAGTCCCTGAGGACTTAAAAATAATAATGCATAGATGTAAATGTAGATGTTAGAGAAAATTATTTAAATGGATTTTTTTTTAGGTAGAGTTGTTCATGAGTTAGATCAAGTTTGAATTTAAATAAAATTATTTTTCATGTTTAAAGCTTGGTTTAGGTCAAGCTAGATTCGAAAGTTCATTTTATCATTTAAAATATATTAAAATTTTAAAATCATTTTATATTGATATTGATATTTATATACTTTTATAATTAAATTTAAAAAAAAATATTTTTAATCCAATCCAATCCCAATTATTAAAATTGTACTCCAAATCTCACCCATAAACATGTATAACCAAGAGATGCTTTTATGTCATTTTGTTACTTGTAACCTAAAAGAATGAAAAAGATGAACAAAATTATGATTGAGAATTATTGCTAGTATTTCACATTCATCAAAACAATTAATAAATTTAAAAAAGAATCATTTATGTTCTCTTAAAATGGTGTAATAGCTTTGGAGGAATTTTATGTTAATTTACATTATATAAAAGAATTAAAGAAAATTATCGTTGTTGGAGTAAAATTAATCAATGATGTATATATAAATGAATGTAAAGAATCTTTCGATCTAACAAAAATAGTCATACATATTTACTATATTTTTAAATTGCTATTGTAATTATTTTTTGTTATTGATAAAACTTATTCAATTTACAAATAACAATTTTAATTTCATTAAGAGTCTTTCATTAATATATTTATTTGATGATAAATAAGGCATAGTTAAATTTTATATTAAATTACTTTATTTTCAAAGTTTTAATTTTTCATTAACCTTAAAATATAGATGAATTTATTTTATAAAAATAAAAAAAATTAAAATTTATATTGACTTTTTATTTTCATAAATTTTTAAATTTTATATTAAAATAATAAATAATAAATTTATAAATTTTAACTTTAAATAAACTTTACATGATAATACATTTATTAGTTTTAATTATTTATAAATTATACTGTTGCATATTTTTAAAATAAATAAAAGTTAATTTTTTACATATGATATATATAAGAGCAGAATATAAAAAATCTTTTAAAATAACAAAAATAATCATATTTGTTCACTAAATTCTTAAATTTTAATTATAAATATTTTTACTATTAATAACATTTATCAAATTTACACATAAGAATGTAAGTTTCACTTAAAAAGTTTTGTGTACAAAAAATTTATTTGATAATAAAGAAAAAAGTTAAAATTTAAATTCAATTAACGAAGTTCTAATTTTTCATTAAACTTTAAGAAGTAAATAAATTAATTTAATTGTACAAAAGAATCAAAACATATATTAAGTTTTTTTTTTGGAGCTTTTAATTTTACATTTATTGCTCAAATAAAAAGAAAAGGCATTGGGCACAATACATTTCACTATTCCTTAGTTTTGTCAAGGGTTAACTTGTGTCTTTTTTTTCCCCCCTCATTTCAAGTATTGAGATAGGGACGAAATGGAGAAAGGAAAGCTAAGGAAAAATAGAAATAAAGAAAGACAAGGAAAAGTAAAGATAGTGAGGAGAAAGGAAAGAGAAAAAATTATGTGATTGTTTTTGTGTTTTATTTTTGTGTTATTTTTTATATTTAAAGTATTAAAAATTTATTTTTTATTTCATTTTTTTATAACCAACAAATTATGTTTATATTATTTTCTGTATCATGTCATGTTTAATTATTTTTAAAAATTTTTTTGTATCTAAATTTATCCTATATTTGATATAATTTATCATAATAATTCGATTTTTATTCTAAATTATTTATTTAAAATATTAAAATATACAAAAAAAATGTAAAGAAGTTGATTAACATCAAAATTAATGGGTCAATTTAATATTCTTACTGGCTTGCTACTGAAAAAATTAAAATTATTTTATTAAATTATTTTTAATTTTAGCTTTTTATTTATTTCAATGATGAATTTAAAAAGTTGATCCACATGATAACTCATAGATTTATTTAAAGTCCATCCTCAATCCATTTGAAAAAAATTATTTGATTAATTATTTTTTATTTTTATTTAAATAACCTATTTTGAGAAGTTGGTCTGTAAGTTAACTAGTTAATCAAATTAAGATGCGTACCCGGTGAATAATTCCATATGTGCCAGGGATAATCACGTCGTAGCCTCAGGTACTATTCTAAGCATCATAAACTAAGGTAGTTTGATCATTGTACGCCTTCAGTCCTAGCTCATATATTTCCCTTTTGTGCAAAGCAGTCGGTTGAACCTTCTCCTTGATATTCAAGATCCAAACTGGCTATCTTAGAAGTCATTAGGATGAACTGTCATGACCCATATTGTCTCCAAACTAATAATGGTGCATACAGTATAGTGCCCTAGATACTCAGCAAAGGTGCAAAGAAAAGATCACCACATGATGCAGAAAGGCTTTTAGAGAAAACCAGGGTGCTCCCCATGTTATGTCGCCGAAAGCCACATTCTTAAATGTCTCAACCCACTAGTTTTTGATTCTAGACTTGGGCCATTCTTTCTTAACAAACTCTTGAAGAGGAACATAATGTGGAAAGTAAGGCTTGACTTTATTAGCACCTTCACCCTAAAAGTGACTTTGGGCCCAGATATATAATAACAACGCCCTCCAAAAAAATGTCCCATGACCTATATATTTAGTGCATAAATTATTTCGACTAAAATAGCAAGGGTAAGGTGCATATTTCTCTGCAACCGATCATTTAGGTCTACCATAGCTACTTCCACATGTCGAGTATCCTTGTGAATAAAACTAGTCTGTATATAGCCAAAGCAAATGCATCAGTTAGGTCTACCACAGCTACTTCCACATGTCGAGTATCCTTAGGAATAAAATTAGTCTGTATATAGCCAAAGCAAATGCATCAGTTTCTTCCTCATTTATGTGTATTATGATATATTCTCAAAGGAATTGCTAAGAAATGACACTATTATTTCTTTTTTGCTGAATGTAATGGTGGCTTGATTTAAGATCTAAATAAAAAACCTGTCTTAATTTCCTATTAAAGCTTGTTAGATTGCGATCCTTGTAGTAAATGAGTCTTACCTCCAAAGGCCCTAACCTAAGTAAAGTTGAAATATCTTCAAAGGGTTGGGGTCATATCATACTAGTTAAATGAGAAACACCAATATGAGGGATCCCAAATTCTATTAAGGCTCAAACCAATTGTTTATCCATTTAAATTTTGAGAAGGAGAGCAATATGCCCATATTTCTTTGCAAACTGGGTCCGTTTTGCATTCCCCCAAGGATCCCATATCTTGGCTAACTTTTTTAAATTCAGACCTATCAATTTTAACCTAAACCCAAAAAATTCGACCAACCCAATTGAACCTAGACTTGATCCAACCTAATTTGACTAAAAGAAGTCAACAACCCGAAACCAACCAACTCAAACCCAAAAATGACCTAAATCCAAAATGGCCTGAACATAAAATAACCTAAATTCAAAATAACCTGAACCCGAATTGACCCGAACAACTAACCCAAAATAGCCAAACCTAAAATTAGCAAACTCGATAAACCAGAGTGTTAAACCCAACTAATCTAAACTCGAAATAACTCAAATCCAAAATTATCTAAACTTGATTAACCTGAGTATTAAACCTGATTGACCCAAACCTGAAATGACCTGAAACCAAAATAATTTAAACCTCAAATAACTCGAATATGAAATGACTCAAACCCAAAGTAACTCGAAAAGAAGCAACCCAAGCCCAAAAATAACCTAAAAAATTTAAAACTCGAAATGACCCAACCTGAATTAACCCAATTCAAAACCAGCCAAACTCGCCCAATTGATAAGTCTAGTTCTGACACAAATCCAAATGAGTGATCTTTAGTACCTTTAACATGAAAGCTTTTGGTATACAGTCCCTATGCTCCTTTTGATTCAACTCGGCTTATTATAAACTTCCTCCAATGTTTTAGAAACAATCATTACATGTACTCGTTCAGCCATAAAGTCTGATGAAAATTTAACTGAGCTGAAATACTATTCTAAAGCAAGTATGTCCACATGCACATGAGAAATGCACCAAGAAAAGATAGAAAGAAAAAAGAATAAATAAATTAGTATCCATAAGAAATAATGAATTCAAATAATAATAACATTTCAAAAGGAAAAAGCATACAACATTAAATTATCAAAATAAACACAAATATTTAAATGAAGAGAAGAAAAAATGTAAATTTATCCCTTCGTGTGTTCTTATTTTTTAGTGACCTCTAAAATCAAGGCTGGGTTTAATCGTGGAGCTAGTATGGTTCACTATATGCAGTTTGGGTCAAAAATATAAGTCAGTTCTCGAATTCTTTGAGCTCAAAAAGAACTAGTGAGGTACCTTAGTCCTTTCCCATTGCGGGTGTATATTGGCTAACATCTTAGGTAAGCATAGGAATTTACACCTAGTAGGCTTTTCACTGGCCCAGAAAGTGGCTAATACCTCAGAAGGCAAAGCTACTTCACCTTCACTTAGAATATTATGTACCCTATACCCCTTCCAGATATCTAGAAGAGAGTCTACTCCAAACGTGCTTTGTGGGCATGAAGGGATAAACAAACCTTTTTATGATACGACGTTAAAATAAAACCTCTATCTTAAATTCTCCTAAAAATTAACATTACAAGGGAAACAAAAAGGTTAGTGAAAAATATGAAAAATATATACTAGACTTTACATGTAAATAAAAAAAAGACATTTTTATTTTGAAAAATAAGAAATTATAATTAAATAACAATTGAAACCAAATTAATTAAAATTTAGTTAACATGTAACCAATTTTTGGCCTGACTCTCAACCTATTCCTAGTGGACTTGCAAGCTATAGCAACATGGCTCGGATACTAATCCTAACAAGCCCGACTTAAAAGGGAAGTGTACCTATTGTTCCTATAAACATTATTATATTATTATCTTTTTATTTTCTAGGGGCTATATAACATTACTATTTTTCCTATTTAAAATTTTTTGTTTAGGGATCAAGTTATCGAGATGAATCGTTCATCTAACTTAACCCTAAATAGTCATTACAAAATAAATATTTATTTTGGGGTTGCCATCAAACTATTTTGGTTAAGTAAGATTGGTCACTTATCGGAGTTTGTGTCAAGGATTACGGAACCCTAAACAAAACTCTGAAGTCTGTGCTTATACTAAAGATCAAATAAAATAGTCTAAGAGTCTATTACAATCACAAGTAACGATCGATCCTTTCATGATGCCCAGAAATTGGTACCTATTAACCACATGTTAATTTAAATTCCAATTTTTATTTAGGTTCAATATTCAATATTTAATTATAATTCCCATATATCAAAAATGAAAATTTTATGAAATAAATTTATTATTCCATATGCAAAAATTAGGTTTTCAATATTTTTGAAAATCAAAATATCTTTAGTATCCCACTAGAGAGCCAAAGGAATACGAAAGGTCAAAATATCTTTTATACCCCACTGTAGAGCTAGAGGAACACGAAAGATTTTATTTTAATAATCAAAATCTCTTACATACCCTACTAGAAAACCAAAAGAATACAAAAGATTTTATTTTTATAAAATTTGAAAAATCTTGATTTTCACTTTAAAAATGATACCCTAAACCCCTTTCATATACTGGGAGAAATTCTATGTACTATTTTAGTTCAGAGATACTGCCTTAATTTTAATAAATTCTAATTTAAAAAATAATAAAAAAATACCTTAAGACTTGGTTTAGATTAAATGAACTAAACTTGACTCTAAGGTCCTAAATTTGGTAAAAATGACTAGCATGTCCCCTGCAACACATTTTCAGCATGAAAGCATCCCAGTGACCCTAAAGGGCTAGATTTAATAATAAATTACTAAAATACCCCTAAGGTATGCCTTCTATGTGAAAGTAGCCGGGTATCCCAAAAGGACTCAATAACATCATAGATAGATGAACCTATCTCTAATGTGTACCTTTGATATGAAAATATCTCAGTAATTACATAAGGACTCAGTTTTAAAGTAAAATTACTAAAATGTTCTTAAGGTCTACCTTTGGCATAGAAGTATTCCGGTAGTCCTAAGGACTCAAAAATGATAGGAAATAACAATTTTACCCTAAATAGGAAAATAAAATATCAAAGGTGACCCAAAATGCAAAAATATCAGTTAAGCCCCTAAATTTTCAAAATTACATTGCATACTCCAACAAAGGACTTGAAGAATACAAAAGGTTTTAATACATTTTACACCCTTACCGAAAAATAAAAAAAAAGCTAAAAACATTCCAAACTAACCAAAATACCTAAATGGGAAATTTTTATGTAAAATGACTGTTTTGACCTTAAAATGCTAGGCTTTTCGTAATGAACTTAAAATTTTTCCCTTTTTTTATTTAGCCCCTAGACGAGAGAAAATCACAAATAAACATCAAACAAAGCATTTCCACCAAAAATCTTGAGTTTTGTTATAGTTTTTTTTACGTTGTTAATGGTGATAAAGTGCGTAGCCAGCTAAGGTTACACCGGGTGGTTTAAGACCAACTACAAGGTTCAGACCAAGCGATGATTGGTGGCGATGGTTGCTGCTGGGCCAACCTGCCTCAGGAATTATTAAGGGAAGTTTTGTCAAGGATCGAAGACTCTGAAAGTAGTTGGCCTTGAAAAAAAATATGGCGGCTTGTGCTAGTGTTAACAAGAGTTAGAGGATTATCATCAAAGAGATTGTTAAAGTTCCTTAACTTTCAAGAAACTTAACCTTTCCCATCTCAATCAAACATGTTAAAATCATGTTTTTCAAATCACTTGTTGAACCAAGATTGTTCTTTTAATTTTGTTTTTTTCTTTTCTTTTCAAAACTATGATTGAATGAAGATTGTTGTCGCTTGAACTTGAATCACTCTAGTTAAATTCCACTCCTCTCTTTGGAAACAAGGTCATTTGATTTGGTTTGCTAATGTTTAATTTTCTTTTTTGGGTATTTTTATTTGTTTGTTTTCATTCAAGGCTTTGGAAAGTTGTTCTACTTCTAGAATTCTAGGTTTTTTTTTAATGCCTTCTAAGGATTTTATGTTCCTGAGAATCTTGTATTAAGATTTGTTTGGTAATTGTTTATGTATGATGATCCTGATTTGTATTCTGATTTTCTTATTTGGATTGGAGAGATTAAGGTCTTCATAAATGTAGCTTGGAATTCCATAAATTAGGAAACTTTTTTTTGAGAATCTTATGGATTTTTTTTAGAGATATAATTGTTAAATATGGGGGAAATTATGTCCCTAAAGATAGTTCTGGCGCGGGGGAAATTTGTATTTTACCATTTTTGTCTACCAGGTATTTGACTATTTGACACGGCAAGTTTACAACCAGTAAGTGGGCTTGAGACCATGATGACTCCCCTAAATCATTATTTACTTTATGCCATAGCTTACTAGTTAAATTTCCATCGGAGACTGGTCTTCAAAACCATCGTTGGGAAAACATTAATCATTGGCTAGCTACCTTTAGGGAGGGCTGTTTTCTTTCTCTTTCAACCCTTCCCCCCCCCGCCACCCCAAAAAAATGCTGCCACCTGGATCCCCATGGTCCCCAAGAAAGCCTCTTTCTTCAAATGTCATTTCACTATACACATTGGATTAAAGCTTTAGAGTGTGTTTTAATGTATCAATTGCCCAAATCCGGTCCTTTTCTATTACTATTTATAATTGCAAAATAAAGGCTTCACGAAAATTGTTATCCAACAAATTAGAATGATGTCTAGTAGAGAATAAAACCCTTGATTAATGTTTAGTATTTTTGTTCATAATGCGTACCAGAGCTGAACTTTTCAAAGCATCATGCTTAGTTGCTTTCTTCTTGAAATCAGCATCACTTCCCAAAGCAGAATCTGCAAATTATTGCCTATATTTTCTAATTTCTAAAGTAATAACTAGCCAAAACCTATGCTCGATCATCGGCAACAAAAAACTTGTCTCACCCCTTAAACCCTAAACGAAATAAGATCAAAATATAACCGAATGAAGTGGACCATGAAATAAAGGAAAATGCATGCTAGGCATGTTTATATACCTTTTATATTTCATTCACTAGTGTGAATCCATGGCCATCCTTGAACTCAAGGTTAGTTTAAAGATTTCAAGAAATCATCTTTATGTGTACTTGCTTTCCATTTCTACCACAGCTCATGTAATAAGATAAATTTGATCATTAGCATCTAGATCAATAGTTACTAAAAGCTCACCCTCAGATCCTTAAGAAAATAGCCATCCAAGTAAACAATTGACTTCAGAAACCTCTTAAATCCATCCTTAAAAACACTAAAGCAAATATAAAATCTTCTCAACTTTGGGGTTTGTGTTGGGATAATTTTTTTCACCGTAAGCTTCACATTAAAACCAGGATCCGTCTTTCTCAAATGTAGTACTCAATTCCATAAGCTCCACACGAGTATCCTATGTATAAAATAAATACATATTTTATACGTATTATATAATTCCATCTTATTAAATTTGCTTAATTATATTATTTTTATATTTTCGTTTTATTGAAATTATAAAATAATAGTATAAATAAAATATTTTTAATAAAATATATTATTTATTGAAATAAAGTATAAGCAGAAAATTAAAATAAATTTTAAAATTCAAATTATAATTAATATAATTATACATAGTTTATTTTTCATTATCACAAAATTAATAGTGGGCTGGTATTTATTGTACTTAATTAAATTCATATTTGTATTAACATTTTATTTTAAAAAAATTATCCTACTTTTTTAGTGTGACTTTTCAGTTTATTTTAATTGATATTTTGATGATATTTTTTAGTCTTTTGTGATTTTATGAGATTTTGTGAATTCTTTTGCCTTTTTTATTTTTTTCATTTATTATTATTATTAGTATTATTATTATGACTTCAAAATTTTATTTTATCAAATTTAGGATAAACTTTAAAAAATTAGGAAACTCTATTTTTTTTTATATTCCTAACTCATAAACCACTAAATCTTTACCTAATTAACTTATCTGATCAAGATATTAGAAGTATAAACTTTTTCAAATATGCAATCTTTAAAAGTTTGTGAACAATATCATACTAGCTTACTTTGTACTTACTAGTGAATCTCCACTTAATTTTAAACCATAATTTAAGAATAGGAGAAAGAATTATTGAAAATTCTCAAGTTCTCTCTATTCTCGTATGTCTTGACGAGTTCAACTTTTGTCATAGACATGGAACCATTATAAATCTAGATGTGATAAAAAAATAATTAAAATATAATATTAATATAAAAATATAAAAATATGATACAAATATATAAATATATTAAAATTTTAGAATACTAATTATTTATATATTAAATATATTTTTAAATATATAAAAATATTATTTAAAATATTATTATCATATTAAAATAAATATGACGTGATTTCATACATTATTACGTCAAGACCTCAAAAGGGGTAAACTTGTAAAAATGCAGCTAATTAAGCTCCACTCCACCGAATACTCCCATTAATTTTTTAATTAATTGATTCACTACGAATACAGCAGAAGAATTTTTGGAATGACAAAAGTTTGATATTATTTTATTATTATATATTAAAACTCCATAATTTAAAATATGGCTTCCAATTAAAACACATAACGTACGCCCTCACATCATCTTCTGTCTCATCTGTGTCTAAAAGAAAATCACAAATAACGTAAAGAAAGCGGTGGGAGCCGACCCTAAAGCTAAGGGTAGCTTTCTTGGCATTATAAAATAAGAAATAATGCCATTATTTATTTATTTTTAATTATGAGATAACAGCAAATCAGATCAGCAAAATTAAATAAAACAAGATTCCCTTATTGAGATTGAATTAATACTTAATACAAAAATAAATGTAAGAAATGTACTAAAATGAGAAGGTCAAAGCTAACTCCATTTGTCCATGCATCAATTTATTCTGTTGTCTTGCTGATCTTTGAAGGTGACCTTTTAGGGAATATGAGGTTCAAAGCGTGGGAATATATTATTTAAGGGAGAATTTTAAAGAGTAAAATACAATAATATTTATTGAAAAAAGAGTGAAAGTAAAAAATTTTTTTTTTTAAAAAATAATATTATGAAAATTATTAATAAAGAGATTATAATTATTCTTTTGCCATCATTTTTTATTATATCTTTGAGCTACTTTTATTTCAGGCAAGGAACCGACCCTCTACCAAAATTTATAAAAAGTATATATTTAATTATAATATATAAATTATAATATATTAAAAATACCATTTAAAGATAATAAAAGATTAAAAATATTTTATACTAAATTTTTAATTCATAAAATAAAAAATATATTAAATCTTGAATTATATAATAATTTTAAATTATATTATATCTCGATTATTATTTAAAGACAATAAAAATATAAATATTTTATATTATATTTTGAATTACTAGTTAAAAATAATAAAAATTAAAAATAATTTATATATTATTATATATTATTACATAATACATACTATATCTTTATATATATCACATTATATATATAATATATTTTATTTATATTATAACACTCATCCTTTTGACTTCCCAGCACCACCTAGGTGTCAGACTCTATACATCGTGTTACCATTTAGCAGAGTCCTATGTTTTTAATAAACGGTCGCTGCCCTTTGGTATGTGCCGCTTTGCTAATCAAAAGATAAGAGAGCACCCCTCCACCCGCGGTTATGGGGTGCTAAGTTCCTTCGACATTTTTCTCTCAAGCACCCTAGTATACTCAACTTGTTCACCTTTGTCGGTTTGAGATACGATTAGTTCACCAGGAGGATCGCCCTCCAAATTCAAATTTTTTCTTGGAAGTTTTAACCTTGTTGACTATGACAACAGTCGTGACTATAAAAAGACTCGCGACTACGACAGGGCGATACGCTTTGCTCTCTCGCAACCCCTACTCTAATCAAAAGACTAAAAGCCTTTACTGAAGATTCAAAAGGCGAGCACTGAAATAAGAAAGGCTTGTAGACTTGTGATGCTGAACGACACATTCTAAAACTAAAGTGCACGCTAAAAAATGGTTTGAAAGGTGTCAGCAGGTGCGCGAAGCTAGAGCCCGGCATGTTCACCCATTCGGCCGAGTGTTCACCCACTTCAGAGTCTTTGCTTTTATATAACAAAAAGTATCTGCCTGGGTCGCCAAACTGTGATGAGAATTTTACTTTTTGAAATGCCAGTCATGTAGGACAACAGGGCCAGGCCGAGTGAGAAAGTCTTTGATGCCTCAAGGCTCATAATAGGGAAAGAAGAGTGAGGGGAAGAGGGGGCAACCCTTGGCCCGATCATCCAATTCGCTCCAATAAACTGGCATGGTTTTGTAGTCAAAGCAACTTTGTCACTTTCATGTACCCATCAAATGACAACCCTTTTGGGGGTTCTTTAAGGATTGATTCACTCTACTTAGATTGACTGAACGTAGAAAGCCTTCCACTGGCAGGCGATCGTGTTTTTCATAAGATTTCTTTTTACTCATGTCAACATTCTCACTTTTAATATCTCTACGTGTTGTCACTAAAAGCCTTCCCTGATTGACGAAACATCTTGTTACTAACACTTGAAAAAGCAGCTTTCAAGGTCTCGTTACTTCAATGAATCAGTTGAGCCCTAATACATTTTTGGTGCCATGGAGCTAGACTAGTGAGCTATTACGCTTTCTTCAAAAGATGGCTGCTTCCAAGGCCACCTCATAGTTGTCATCGTTCGATTACTTCCTTTTCCACTAAGTGATTGCTTAGGGACCCTAGCATACGATTTGGGTTGTTTCCCTCTTGACTTTAGATTTTAGCACCCTAAAAGTTTGTCTGTACAAATGATCTAGGCCTATATTTGGAGTTTCCCTAGGGTTGGTAAGGTGAAATGGGGCCACCCTAGCCCATTGAGTGCTTTACCTCAGGCCATCAACATTATACACTCTATTGTAATAGATTTCATGGAAAACCAGCTATATTCTATCTTGGTTGGCCTTTCACCCCTAGCCATAAGTCATTCTCGTATTTTGCCACATACGTGGGTTCGATCCTCCAAGGCCTGTTAGAGCTCTCTTCAACCTGCTAATGGCTAGATCGATTGGTTTCGGGTCAAATAGGAAGAACTAAAAGATTCCTTCTCTAAAAAGTGCTTACACCTAATGGCTTAAGCCACTGTTCCGATTTTCTCGCTGACCCATCATGCAAAAAGTACGCCTTTAGAGTAAATGCGTTTTACTAATATCAAGTAAAGGCTCTAAGCTTCGCTCCTTCGATTGATTATTAGCATAAGATCTTAGGTTCTCTATTTCACTCTTTACATAGGGTTCTTTTCACTTTTCCCTCATGATACATGTATGTATCAGTCATTAAGGAATACTTAGGCTTAGAGGTGGTCCCCCTTTCCTACATAAAAGCATCAGAATTTGAATACATTGCATTTTACTAGGAAAGATCAAATAATGGAAATGAATCTATAGGGATATCTCTTTCTTTGGCTAGATCTTCTAACCTTTTCATAAGTATAGTTCATTGCACCTTTTACCATATAGAAAGTCAAGGAGCTTGCTGGTTTTTCGTCATTCAATCCACAACAAATAGAATAAAACCTATTGAAAAAGAAGTGAACACTTTGCTAAGGAACGAAGCTTCATGCTTGTTTTTCTTTAAACCTTCAATTCTTGTTCACTGCTACTAACAGGGTCTCGGTTGATTTCCCTTCCTTTAGCTATTCAGATGCTTCAGTTTGCTAAGTTTTAAAAGTCCAAAGAGCGCAGACTAGCCACAGAGCTCGGATATGATTTTTTGATCGGAGATCCATGGATCACAAATGGTATCTCTTCGTAGCCTTTCACCACTGAAAGCATCTTTCCTTCTCAATGCCTAGGCATCCATCCAATGCATTCTTTTCGATCTTGTACCCACAGTGTGGTACACTGAACACTAACCCAATCTTGATGAAAAAAAAGAAAACAAATAACAACTACATCAAAAACCTTTATTCTTGATGTGAACAGACGCTTTGTCATTAGAGTGTGTTAAAAAGAATGAGAAAGCTTTTTTATTTGTTTTGTTTACTTAACCTATAAAGACAAACAAAAAAAAAATCTACCTCGAATCAAAATGTTCTTTCTTATCATCGCTATGATTTTTCTTTGCTTATGATATTTCTAGTTTGATCGAGGGTGGTATATTTTTCCCTTACATAAGATAGGTTATAGCTGTAGTTAGAACTCTAATAGGGCTAATTAAGTAATTATGACCTGAGGTGAGGGTGCAATGCTTAT
>JAQSVH010000008.1:13707942-13725517 GCA_029448705.1 Adansonia digitata
ATTACAAGTATTAAAATTTAAATAAATTTATCAAATATTATATCTTTTAAAAAAATAATTATATTATTCATGTTCAAACATCATGTTATATAATATCAACTAAAGACAAATTTTCCTAAAAAAGGTTAGACTTTCTTTGTGAATATTATCCTATAGAGTAAAACAAGATGCCTTCTGGTAGCTTGAGTTTTTTGAGTTATTGAACGGGTTAAATTTAAATATTTTAATATTTAATTCGAGTATTTTATAAGTTTAATTAAATTTTTTATTATCAAAATATATAATTTAATTTTAATTAGTATTATAAAATCTCAATTAAATTCGAACCTAAATTCGAGTACAAATAATAAGGTTTGAAATCGAGTATGAAAATTTGATTATTTTTATTAGGTAAACAAGCTTAATTGAATGAGCTCAAACAATTCAATTTTTATTTTAAATCAAGTTTGAATGAAGTTTTAAGCTTTAAATTTCAAGTCCAATTCGAATTTTTTATAACTTAAACTCTGCTCGATTACACCTAAAGATGCATTTACATAATATAAAAAACAAAACATAAACATGATACAAAACAAAAAAAATTATAAAATAATATAAATATATAAATATATCCAAATATATAATATAAATTATTATTATTAAAATTTATAAATATACATAATATATTAAATATAATTATAATACGTAAAAATATATCCAACTATCGATCATGCACCAAATGCTACAAATAAATAAGCATCCCACACACTACAAAAGATTCTCACCGTTGTGATCAAAGTCCCCTCGAATTCTCCTCAAACGTCGACACCTTGACCAATAAAAATGCTTACCTAATTAATTTTAGGGATAATTTCCTAATTTTTTCTCAACTTTTTATTTTCTGTATTTGTAAATTAAATTTTATCAATTGATTTTGAGTTTTGTTACTCCATCTTTCTCTGTTATTTCGTTTCAGGTCAAAAGCTTTGTTTTCTTCTTATTTTCTCTCTTTAAAATAGTGATTTTAACTTATTTTCCATCACATTCCCTGGAAAATAAAAATCTTGCTGATTGTCTTTTACCCTGATTTGGATTCTCAAGGTTCATGGTTTTGTAGTTTCCCTTTTGGAAATTGAATTTGCATTTTGTGGTTGGTATCAAAAACAAAGGCGTTGACTTTCTTCTTGGGATTTATCAGTTTGAAGGATTCCACTTTTCACCCATTCAAACCAAGAAATTTTTTTTTTTTCTGAATTTTGAGATTAGGTTTTGATAATTCCATCTGTTTTTACTTTCTGGGTATTTGGGATTTTTTGAAAATCACGATCTAAAACAGAGGTCTCTCTCTCTCTCTCTCTCTTTTTAAATACTTTTCTTTGAACTTTCAGTTTGAGAGTTAAAAGGTTAATGAAAGTCTTGTTTTATTCACCTAGTTGGCCTTAAGGGGTTTTTATAGTTCATGCTAAAAGACCCACCTTTGGTATCCAAATCATAAATTTTCATGGCTGATTTGTTTTGATTTTATTGGAGTTATAGATTTAAAGGGTTTTTGAGCTAGAATTTGTGTTGTTTGTGTTGGGGGAGGTGTAATTGTCAATGGATGCTGTCCATAATGATGTTAAGGACGTTAATGGACATCCAAATAAGACTTTAGCTGCCATAGATTCTGCAAAAGTTGAAGATCAAACTGATGGAGAAGAAGATTACTGTGAGTCAAATTCTTTGTTGCCACCTAAACCAGGTGGGATGTCAAGAGAACCCGAAAAAACAAGGCGAAAAGTTCAATGGAATGATAAAAATGGGAATAAACTTGCAGAGATTCTTGAATTTGAACCAAGGTAATTGCCCTTTTTTCTGCTGAGTTTTTTATTCTATTAGCTTTTTTTTATTATTTTCATTATTTTATATTAGTTGGCAGCTTTTGTCACTTGGTGAACATTTTGTTTGAATTTATTGCCAGTCCTACATTTGATGAAGCGTTTATGAGCTTAGTTACTTTATTATCATTTTAAGCATGCAACAAATATGTGCACATCAGAAATTTCATCACTGGGTGAAATTGTTTTGTATCAGCAATGTCCGACAGTTGTGTCCATCACGTATTTGGACATAGTTATGTGGTTACAATCCTCCAAATATATGGAAAACATAGAAAAAAAATTTGAGTATACCCATGTCGAACACATATTCGACACTTATTCCCTAGTTCGAATAACATAGGTTCTAAGAGTAGAACAAATGGGTGAAGAACTTCAAGCTTTATGTGGTTCACTCTATGATTTCAGAGATGGATTGACTTAAGGCGACATTTCTTTTGAGGGTTTGATTAGGGGATATTTGCTGTATTGATTATGTCGAATTTTCGCTTGTTGTTTCGTATTCCTACAATGAATCTGAATTGAGGACTCTCGGTAGTTAATCCTTGTAAAGTCTTAGGAGAAGGTTCTCAACTTTATGTTGTTGTGCCAAATGGCTTTTATTATTACAGCATGCCTTTCGGGTTCTTTCTTGAAGCATGAGTATTTCTTTTGCACATTTCTTCGAAAGTTTTGTTTGCATAAGCATGGACTGTATGTGAAACACTGGCACGCTGAATTTAAGGGGTATAATGTTTTTATGTTCTATTTCTCTTAGCTCTTGATCTCCACCTTGTAATGCATCAGCATCTAATTATCCAATTATATAGTAACTCTAGATTAGAGAATGCTTTCGGGGACTTTCTTGAGGCATTAGGATTTCTTTTGCGCATTGAGTCAAAAGTTATGCTTGCATAAGATATTGACACTATCTGAAATAATAACATTGTGAGTTCCGGGGGTATCATGTTTTTATGTTCTCATTCTCTTAGCTCCCAATCTACGCCTTGTAATGCATAGGCATCCAACTATTGAAGAATATATGGTAACTCTAAGAACTATGGACTAGACAATGCAGATTGAAGTGCCGACAGCTTAGTTTTCTGTTCTTGATGCTTCAATTTGAAACATTAAGAACTTTGCTTTGAGTACAATGGACTATCTTCTCTGATAGCATAATTTGAATAGTTCTTGGTGTATTAACTCGGAATTACTTGAGTTGAATTCTACTGTATAGTATGTCCACTGATATATTCCATCTAGTTTTTTGGTTTCTGTGGTCAAAATAATTGCATCTTTTGGATTTTTGGAGGAATTAGCATTTTTTTTCACGCCGGAAAAGTTGCCGATATTCTGTTTTTGGATACAAAGGAGGCTAAGATCTAAGGGGGAATTAGGGACGGAGAATTTGCAAGTGCTGGGGGTCGAACCACAGTGTCACTGAAATTAACCTCCTAAGAGAGGTGGGTGAACCATTTAGGCTAACTGTTAAGCCTCAAGGTTCAGTCACTAACGATGTTGCTTCAACTCTTTATTTTTCTTCAAGTACTTGTATCCGACACATATTTGTACAGAGGTTTAGGGATATAACCTTCCAAAAGCCTTCCAAATGCATGGAAGAACGTAAAAAAAATTGAATATAACCGTGTGAAAAGCATACCCGTATTCGACACTTACACCCAAGTCCATGTAACATAGGTCATTAATATTCTTGATTGTGTATGAACAATCCTGGAGAATTCTTTGATGTACTTCGTCGTCTTTGTAAATAATCATTTTTTTCGTGTTTCACCATGTTAGATGAAAATATATGCTAGAAACCAAGCGAAAAGAGGCTCTGGTTTAGCATATTTTGCTCAGTGGATAACAATAGGTTTCATGCATTCCCGATACCAGGTCAAACTACAAAAGAAAAGCATCACTTCTGAGGATCATGATTGACCTCTCAATTTTATTTACTTGAACTTGAATGGTTGATAACGTGTTTTTAGTTGATTTACCTCTGTATCTCTAGCATCCTAATGTCTGATCCGTGTGTGTACAGTGATGTGAGCGATTCTGATGACGAGGATTCAGATTCCTGCATATGTATAATAATGTAGATAGAATACAGGACACCATCAGGTTTTGTCTGCCGGAAAAAATCAGCAGGCTTTACTTTCAACCATGATTTCGATATTGTTTCAGCTCGCTTTTGGGAGGATAGATTAAATGTCCAGAAGCCGAGTGAGCAGTCAATCATATTTTTGCAGTTTATGAAACTGAAGCTCCTTTATGAACAGATGAGAAAGCAGATAGAGATGATGATTTTCTTCCTTGCATGATGTGTATCGTTTATCATTACGAGTTTTTTTTTTTGGCTTTTCCTAGTATGTTGATATATACGAGTCGAATAACATTTAAGAGATCGGATTCCTCAATACTGAAATGAAATAGTCAATATTTAAATCTTATTTTTATTAAGAACTCCCTGTATCTACATTGTCAGGTCAAGTTTTGATAGCTAGTACCTTGCTTGCAACAAAATGTGGGAAACTGAGTCACTTATTCTTCCTTTGTTCAAACCTTATACAAAAGAGTACAGCATGAACAAATGGAGCCAAGGGCTACCAAAATTATACCAAACCTTATCAAACAAACCAAAAGAATGAATCAAAGAATCATAGGCTGAAAGTGAATTCATAGCTTGTTCTGCAGATTTTCATGTTAACGACTAGAGTGTCTGAAACTTGCATTTTCCAGCCTCAAGTGTCTTCAATTCTCCATCTATTGATGCAGTAAATGGCATTTGATTCTTAGCCTTTGGCTGACTCCATGTTTAGAGTGTCAAATTGATTTAACAACTCCACTCTTATTTGCCTTTGATCATCATCATCATCATCTTCATCATAGCTCTATCGGCAGTTTCTATGTCTATGGTTGATAGGATAAGAGCCCATCTGAAATGAATTTGAAACCTCCTCATAGAGAAAGGGTAAGCTCCCTTTTGTTGCTTCTGATCCATTCTTTTCAATTCTTCAACTTCTTCAACGCTCTGTAAGAACTGGTGTTCTGTTGTTTCTTGAACTGGAATCAGCTCATACATCCGAACATTCAAGTTAAAAGCTCACTTTTTTCCTGATTTTGATAGTGGATCTCTCCTTAGGTTTATCACTGCAATCAACAAGAAAATCTCAGTGCCTTTAAAAAAGTACTCGTTGAATATTTTACTCGGATTTTGATGTGTGTATATTCAATTGTTTTATATATTTGGAGGATTATATCTTTACATCATGCCTTAATATGCGTTGAATATAAGTGTCAAAAACGAGTACTTCAAGAAAAATGAAAAATTTGAGCAATGTGTAGCTTGTGAAGCTTATTATTTATAGAAACATATTCACATAAAAACTACAAAATACTAGGATTTAAACCAGGAACGGATCTCAGCTGAGAATTTGAGGAAAAGGGATCGTTTAGGGGAAATCAAGATTCAAAGAAACAAGAGAATCCAAGGGTTCATAGTTAAAAAGTTTCTAAAAAGGAAAAAACCATTAAACATCGAAAACAAAAACATAAATAAATGAAGTAATGAAGCTAAAACTTCGAAGAAATGATTTTTTTTTTTTTTTCAGAAAGGTTTACTGAATCTCCATGGAGAACCCGATTGGCTGGTTTTCGAAGCTTATACATTCAAGGAAACAAGCCATTAGAAAAATCTCTGGTGAAGTTTCTCTGAAATTATTACCCAAAAAAAAAAAAAAAAAGTTCAAAGCTCAAAGAAATTGAAATGGGAATTGGGTGATTTCAAAATCCATTTTGGCTCCCAACAGCTTTAGAGTACATTGAACCTTTCAAGGTTTTAATAGTAAGGGGAAGAAAACACCTTTGTTTTGTTTAATTACTAATTAGGTAGCATATTTTTCTTTAGTAAAAATTCACTATAAGTCCAATATTATAAAAAATAAAGTATTTTAGTCTTTATACTATTAAATTTGGTATTTTAGTCCTTATACTTTTAAAATTATAGTAAATAAGTGAAAATAGTTAACGGTATAAAAAAATCATTTAAATGTTAATAAAATATTGATGTCTCATTTAGTATGGAATTTTAAATTTTATATGAAAAATAAGTTTGTGTATAGGGTTAGATTTGGGTTATCTTTTTGTATAAAATTTAAAATTTCATATTACATGATACGTCAGCATTTTATTGACATTCAAATAGTTTTTTTAACACCGTTAATAATTTTTCCTTATTTCTTATAGTTTCAAAAGTACATAAACTAAAATACTAAATTTAATAGTATAGGGACTAAAATACTCCATTCACTATAGTACATGAATTCCTAGTGAACTTTTACCATTTTTCTTTTCGAATAACATATGATACTAAAAATAATTAAAATTAGGCATGACAATAGATAATAGGAATTTGAATGTTTGTTATAATACGATTCATTTTTTGTAAATTCAGGTTTTACGGATACAAATTTAGATATAATTACTACTCTTAGTAGATACGCACATGAACTTCATATATTTATTATCTAAATTCTAATACTTTTACAGATAACAAATTCAAATATCCTATCCGCTTTTGTGGTAAATGGATTCAGATGTCCAAATTTGTTATCTATTTATTTTAAAATGAAAAAAATTATGCTGATAAAGGATCAAACCTTGGCTTCTAAGGTTAGCTTAGTAGATTCAAATATTCGGTGGATAATGTTATATAATTTAGATTTGGATAGTTATGTGCAAATTGAATATGATAATAAACTAATTCAGATTTTAAGTCACTTATATAGATTTAAATATTACATAAAAATGTATATATTCCATCGGCTACCATCTCCTAATTAGAATTTGATAATAAATATAATATAACAAAAAAATGATAAAAATATAAAAATACGTTAAGAATTATGTAATATAAATTATTAACATGTCAAATCTTTTATAAATATATAACATCTTAAACACAATAAGAAACGTTTATAGAATCAAGCTAGGCTGCGACCCAAATATTTTTTGAATTCTTTACCTAGGCCTCAACTTGGCTCAACTCATAGGCTTGAATTATCCTACAAAAAAAATACTAAAATATTTAAAAATAATTTTAGCATTAAATTTATAAAATTTTTATAATTAAATTTAAATAAGAAATTTGGACTAGGTAGGCCTAAATAAAAAAAAAAATTATACTTGACTAGTCAAATGGGTTACTCAACTCTTGAACAAATCTAAACATAATTATGACACATAAAAAATCCATCAACATAATATAAATAAATGAATTGTTGAGTCTAATTTCATAAATTTGATTCTAAACTTAACAAAAAGTTACTATACTATAGACATGTTTAAAAGGCCAGTAACTTACTCGATCTGGCCCTGGAAGGCTTCGGTTTTCTTTTTTTTAATTTAGCTTGACCCAAATCACTGTTAGTAATTGAAATAATATTTTTTTATTAAATTTAATTATAAAAATATATAAATATTAATTAAAATTATTTTAAATATTTTATTATAGTTTTAACAATAATTCAAACCGTCAAACTTAGTCAAGCCAAATTAAAACTTCAATTAAAATTTTAAATTTTTTTTCAACTGCAATTTGGTCCATAAATTGGTCTATTCCACTACCAATTTTACGTGGACCACTACCAATTTTACGTTGATCTTCGTCTTTTTTTTTTTTTTTTTTTTTTCAATCTTCAAGGAGGAAGATGGTAGGATGATAATGGTTTGGATTTAAAATATATATATATATATAATTAATATGCAATAAAATCAAATTAAAATCAAATCAAATAATATAAAATATTTTCAATTGAATCTACACAAAGAAAATTCGAATTAATTTGAATTTATTCAATTTATTAATTTTTAAAGTTATATTATTGTACATTATTGCAATTTAAATTATTTAAATATTAATAAAAAATTTAAAACTTCAATTTATACAAATTTAAATACAAAGCCTTCCAATTTTTTTTATCATAATAACAAATTAAATGGCTCTTTACTCATTCTACCAAATTATGATAATTGAAAGAAAAAAAAAATTATTTATCATACACAACAAATAATGAAATATATTAATTTCTTTTTCATAAAAATAAACAAAAAAATTTATAACATTCGCAAATATTTATATATATATAAATTTGCATCCCCTTTTAACCTCACAGAGGATTAAATTAAAGAGATTTTAAGATTTATTTTTAATTAAATTTAAGTAAAGATATTTTTATTAAAAAAATTAACTTGAATGGATTAAGTTCGATATTAAATAAGCATATATATTTTTTTATTATATTATATTTATATTTAAAATATTTTATATTTATATAAATATTAATATAATAATAATTTTATATATTTATGCAACGATAAATTATCGTGTTTTAATTATTCCTTATCGTATTAATACGATCTGTCTACTACAACGAAGTTTAACTCTATGCACTCCGTAATCAAATCACAACCGTTCGTTCCAAAATATTCCGCAATCTCTACCCTCCAACGGCATACAACCCGCTCCCTGCTACTTTTCTTCTTTATTCACCTCCAATCTTCACCAGCAGTTTTCTCTGGTTCTAAAACTCGCCCGCAAAATTTTGTCTTCTTTCTTCTCTAAATCCCTAAAAAACCCAAAAGCCCTAACTAAAAGAAGATTAGAATCCAAAATTTTTTATTAGATTTTGAGGAATAAAAGAAGAAGAACAAGAAGGCGGAGGAGGGAAATGGATTCAGATCAGGGAAAGTTGTTCATTGGAGGTATATCATGGGAAACAAACGAGGATAGGCTAAGGGAATACTTTGGTCAATACGGCGACATCGTGCAGACTGTTGTTATGAGAGATAAGATTACGGGGAGACCTCGAGGGTTTGGATTCGTTGTCTTCTCAGATCCTTCGATTCTCGATACTGTTCTTCAAGAAAAACACACCATTGATGGTAGAACGGTGAGATTTTTTTTCTTGGTTTTTTGTTTTTTTTTTTTTCAAAATTTTCTTCTTAATATTTTTTTAGGGTTATTTTTATCTGCGGCGGGTTTTCTTTCTTAATGCTAATCTTAGGGGGGGAAATAAATTTAGGTCTTTTTATGTTATTTTCTCTTGATTTGCTGTTTGATGATTGTGTGGTTCCATGCTGGGTTTTCTCCCCCAATTATGTTGAATTTCTTGTTAATTATGAATATAAGCTTTATGTTATTGCTTTCTTTTTCCCCCAAAAGCATGGGAAGATACGGATTTTCATAGTGTATGCTATATTCTTTTGGTGCTAATTTTATAGTTAAGATATTGTTTGGTTAATTTAGGGACTGTTATTGCTTTTGAGTTCATCCTAGTTTTTCTATTTATCTGTATTCTTAATGCCCTTGTATGGTGTTAAGATAGTTCCCTATTATAAGATAACTGTTTCCCAGGTTGAGGCAAAGAGGGCATTATCTAGAGAGGAGCAGCAAACCTCTGGTAGATCTGGAAGTATTAGTCAGGGTAGAAATTCAGGAGGTGATGGAAATATCAGGACCAAGAAAATTTTTGTTGGGGGGTTGCCTCCTACCTTAACCGAAGATGGATTTCGCCAATACTTTGAGGCTTACGGTCATGTAACTGATGTAGTAATCATGTATGACCAGAATACTCAGCGGCCTCGTGGATTTGGTTTTATCTCCTTTGACACTGAAGATGCAGTTGATAGGGTTTTGCACAAAAGTTTTCATGATTTGGATGGCAAGCAAGTCGAAGTGAAGCGGGCCCTTCCTAAAGATGCTAATCCTGGTGGGGTTAGCCGAACTATGAGTGGTGGTGCTGGTGGTTTTGGAGTTTACCAGGGTTATGGTTCTTCTGGTGGGAATACGAGTTCTTATGATGGTCGTATGGACAACAATAGTTACATGCAGGCCCAGGGTACTGGAGGTGGCTTTCCACCTTATGGCTTGTCCGGATATACACCTGGTTATGGTTATGGTCCTGCTAATAATGCTGTTGGTTATGGTAGTTATGGAAGTTATGGCAGTGCGGGTGCAGCTTATGGAAATCCCAATGCTGGTTATGCAAGTGGGCCTCCTGGTGCCCCTAGAAGTTCATGGGGAACTCAAACTCCATCTGGTTATGGTGCTATGGGTTATGGGAATGCTGCTCCTTGGGCTGCCCCAAGTGCTGCTGCTGGTAGTGGTGGCTCCGGTTCAGCAGTTACTGGCCAATCTCCCACCGGAGCTGCTGGGTATGGGAGTCAAGGTTATGGATATGGTGGAAATGATGGATCTTATGGTAATGCTGGGTATGGGGCTGTTGGAGGTCGTTCTGGTGGTACTCCAAATAGTAATGCTGGATCAGGTGGGGGAAATCTACAGGGGGGTGGTGGTGGTTACATGGAAAGTGGATACGGCGATGCAAATGGAAGTTCAGGGTACGGAAATGCATCATGGAGGTCCAATTCATCACAAGGTTCTGGAAATTATGGGGGCAATCAGGCAAATGGTCCTTATGGTGGACAAGGCGGTTATGGCGGTGGGTATGGTGGTGCTCAGGGCCGACAAGCTCAACAACAGTGATTGTATCATTCGAAAGACAACTTGATCTCAACCTTTTCTGTGCATGACCATCTCCTTGCTGTTGTAGTTATGATGGTTTCTTATCCCCAGCAGCAACAGAAGAGGCTCAAGTTGGATGTCAAATCACTTTGGGATTGGTTGGATTGCTTGAATCCCAATAGTTTGCAGTATCTATTTTGCTAGTCCTAATAAGTAGTTTTGAGGCATAATAGATGCCTTTCTTCAGTTTTGCTATTGAGTGTAGCTTAAATTTTGGCTTGCTTTATGTTTGTTTACTTGCTGCTCCAGTACGTTTCTTATCTACGGTAGTGTTTAAGCTATATTAGTTTAATGTAACTTATATTTGTGTTGTCTTGGTGTTCTGAGTATTTTATAGTTATTTATATTCTCTAGTAAAATTTGATAATAGATAATTATGCTTGATTTGATATGATCAGTAGGGTGTGGAGATTTAACAAGGATTATTACTGATAGCAATGGAGCTATGGGCCACTTGGGGTTCATCACTAGTAATGATAGTGATAAACGTAGTGGTAGTTGATCCTTGATGATGGCATAATCATTTTCCCCCTGTATTTGACCTTGTGTTGTACAGGCGGAGAGATGCTCGAGATTTCAAAGGTGGAGTCAAGTGTCCACTCATGGCTGAACCCGAGCTTGGTGGTGGGGTTGTTCAGTGTGGGTTTGTTCAGCCGAGGACTTTCTCAGTTGAATAATTGAATTAACATGAGATGAGAGAGGCCTTCACCACCCAAGCGCTGCCAACACTGCAAATTCTTGGCTTTTGAAGTCAGAATGTTTCCTGATCTTCATCCGGGTTTCGGTGGTGTTTTATTCAAGATGGAACTGAATTAGTGAAGCAGACTGGATGGGTATGTTGACTCAAAGCAGACAGTTGTCTGGCAAATCTAATTGCATTATTCCCTAATTATTGAGTGTGCCTTTTGATTCTTTGGAGTAGATCATATAGTATGATTTCTGATTTATTAGAGCACTAGAATAAGTGCATGTCCTTAAAGTTCCCATTAGTTTTGGAATGAATTACGCGAGTTTTGCCAAACATTTAATGCTGGAGCCTTTCTTCCCTTTTACAGGCAGTTGGTTTAGTAATTCTGAATGCTGTTGGTAACCTCAGATTATTCATAATTGTATCATTATTCTCCTCTCACATCATAAGTATAGACCACAATACATTTCCCTCTGGACATTTGAGGTAATAAACTAATAATTCAGCAGATGGTGGGGGGGCTTCTAATAGTTCAGTGCCAACCTAGGTGGTTGAATTGAGTATTTGTTGGTGGAAGGAGTTAAGGTTGATGCTGGAAGCATTCATTTTCAGGGTTTTAATGCAGAAAGCATTTAGTATCAAGGATTTTTAGATGTTCGGCTTCGTGACAATGGGATCAAGGGTTGAAATGTAACTAAATGACTTGGTGACATGGTGGCTGCATGCATGGATTGAAACTCAGCCTCTCTCTTATCAATAGAGGTAAGCAACGAAAACCTTAGGGATTGTAGGTTATGACAATTTATACTTGATAGTGAGTACGCATGCATCAATCATTGTCTTAAAATGTTTACTGCATTTGCTTGATGCCTTTAAACAAGAGCACCCCTGGTCCTGGATTTTATTTATTTATTTTCTCTTATTTATGCTTCTGAAAATGAGTTATTTTCTGCGTCATAATTGTAGAACTACCATTGCTTTCAAATTCTCATGCTTAGTATTGCTTGAAATTGTTGAATGTCCTAGTTGAATTGCATTTTGCCGTCTCAATCAGTTTTAAAGGAATTCTCTTCTTCGGTGGTTGAAACCAGTAATTTTATCAGGTTATAGTCTGTCATATTGACATGAAAAGAATTTTTTTTTATTCTCATGTAAAAGGAAGTAGAGATTTTAATTAATTCGTATAATTATCTTTAAAAGTTGAGATTAAAAGGTTAAGAATTTAAATTTCAACTTTGGCAATTTATTCTTTTATTCTAAGCTACAATGTCTTCTATAAAATAATAATAATAATAATAATAATGATGATAATGATGATCAATTTTTTTACAAAAGCTGACGAAAGCAAATATGAATAATGAAATTAAACTTGTACTAGTAGTATCAGTTTCAACCAATTCAATTCATGGCGATTGGTAAAGTATCTGATATGAGAAGAAAAAATAATTAAATTGCTGAAGGGAAGCTCTTGTATGGATTTCCAAGTGCAGCTACATTTCCAGGCCGGGAAAATACAACCTACGAATGGTAAGGTTGATTAGCTCAATCAAAGTCGATATTTCCAGGAAAATACATGGGTTTCAAGCAGTTTATGTGCTTACGTTACCTTGGCTTAAAGTGAGTGTTCGATACAAGTAATATTTTTAAAAATTTTATCATATATTTTTAGAATTAAATTTTGCATAAAAATTTAAATACGTGTGGAATAAAAATATTTTAAAAAATAAAAAATTCAGATAACATGTCATGTCGGGGTTCTAGGAACTCACCTGGTAATTTCCAAGAGTATTAGATTTGAAACCAGCTGCGGAATAATCAAAATAATATTCCCATGTTCGAATGAACTTGTCGTTGAATCCCAAGGCAGGGATTTTGCTATAAGAGCAACAGAAATCAAAATGCAAAAATTTCTTAACGGGTTCTGAAATAATGCTTTATACTTAGATAATACGCCTAAGAAAATAAATGGAGAAAATCAAATATCAATTTGAAGGTTTAGTTCAATTATATATAATATTCGATTTCAATTTTACTTTTAAAAAATAAAATATTGTACATTAATCATATTTAAAAAAAAAAATCAAATTAAATCATTATCACCTTACTACATATTGTCTTATTTATGGCATGCAGATGCAATGGCGTACCTCTGCTTTTCCAAGAAATTCTTCCTCCAATGTCTAAGCGTTTGGTAGTAATGAAGCCCTATGTTTTCCACATGCTCCACACTACAATTGTAACAGACTTCCTTCAGTTTTCTCCATAAACCAAACATGTTTAATAGAAAGTTAAAAAAAAAAAACTATTGTGACACTGTAATCCTGCATTGAAAAGCTTTAAGGATCCGTTATAATATATACGTAAAGACTTATATTTATATTTGTAAGTCAACTTTTGTGAGAAAAAAAACTTTTATAAGACTTGCGGGTCAAAGCAGTAATTATGTCCCACAAAAAGCCTTTCACAAGAATGGGTTTAATTCTTTACATATATATATATATATATATATTTCATAAGGGATTCTCACTAAGTGTGGAAAAACATTATACCAGAGTCTGGACGCAACACTCGTGGCTGATGTTATCCTAGCAAATGAAGGTAGGCATCCACCAGGGAAGATGTATTCCTTGATAAAATCTGAACTTCGCCTGTATTCATCGTAGCGTTCTTCTGGTATTGATATGAACTGGGCAAATAACATGAACCACCCCCAAGCATTAGACGGAAACAAATGTACTAGTTATCGTCATGGCCATGGCTGAATACTGGAAATGTAAGGAAAGGCACAAAATTTTGTCGTTTCTTCTCGAACTGTAATTACCTGTAAAACAAGAAGTCCGTCTTCTGCTAACACGGATTCGCAGCAACCGAAGAATTCCTCCATATATTCATGGCCAACGGCTTCTATCATCTCACTGGAGGTGGCCAAGTATAGAATTTTATGGCCTTTGCTATGGTAAAATATTAATGGCCAAAAAGTGGTGGTTAAAGAACTTACCAGGATATTATTCTGTCATACTTGCAGGTCCTAGGTAGTTGTCGATAATCACAGAGTTGAAATCTTATATTTTCCTGAAAGTGAAGTTATAAATTCTGAATTTGAATCCAAACGGTAATTTTCAAAGTTAATTCTAGAAAATACAAAGATGGCAATGGCCTAAGAACCCCTTGAAAGTCAATCAGATTCGGTAGCTAGACTGCTAGAGCCATTGATTACTTTGACTCTTCATTTTTTTTTTAAAAATACCCGTATATGATACTTGTGTTTGATGGATGTCTAGATATGGTATGGGAATGTGATCCTCTAAGAATATTTCATATATATCAGAAAATTTTAAAAATTGAACATAATCATATCAGATACATACCTATATCTGATACTCACACTTGAATCGGAGTATCATAGACATAGACAACTCAAAATGGTGCTAAACCTGATATTCACATATTTGCAAAACTAAAAACATACTCAGAGACAATAATATACACAATAAGATTGAAGAAGAGGCTGCAATTTGGTTAATTTAGTAAGCAAAACAACTATAGTGCAAAAAGAAAAAGCCTGGTTGTGTTCCTGGCCTTCTCTATAGTGCCAGAGAATTAGCAGCTATATTATTCTGACTCTATTTTTTAAGTATATGTATCTAAATCCTGTATTTATCTCATATTTGAGTATGGGTATAGAGATATAATTCCTCAAATATATAAAAATCTTAAAAAATTGAATATATCGGACATCGACATTCATACTCGAGTCCGAACAACATAGATTAGCGGCTTATGCTTTTGGCAACAATTTGCAGCTTATCTATCAGATAAACCTGAAGTCCGGCTTCCTTCACTCTCGTTTCAGCAAATTTGAGTTGCTCCTCGGATAAAGTAATGCCAGTATATTTGCATCCAGTTCGTTTGACAACCTCGATAGCTAAGCTTCCCCAACCACAGCCGATCTCAAGAATTTCATGCTTGCTATCAATTCTTGCCTGGAATATTGAAAAAGGAAAAATTTGACAAGGGATTAGGATATGGCCAGAAAGTCCAAAATGTGATAACAAGATTATTATGATGGTAGAGGTGATAACGGTTCGGTTCGATTCACTTTAGTTTTGGTAAAGAAAAAAATTATGATTGATGTGCATTATTTTGATTTTTTAAAAACAAAACCAAAATAAAATCGAATATCATATATAATCGAACAAGCTCGAACCGAATTCCACCAATTCAAATTAGTTCGATTCAGTTTTACTAAATTAAAAAAATCTTTTCCTAAAGTAATTTTTGAATTTTTTTCACTAATTTAGAAATAAAATATTTATTTTTATATTATAAAAAAATTAAATAAAAATAGAACTTAGTTAATTATAGTTTTTTTTAATTTATGATCCATAAATTAAACTGAATCAAATATATTTAATTATTATCTGTATCAAAACTAAATTGAATTCGATAAAAACTAAAACAAACACTACTATTTAAATTGATTTTCTTGATTTTTTTTCTCAGCCCTAAGTGATAGGACTTACTTTTTCAATCAAAAGAGAGATCTTTCTCAGTTGTGCATCTTTCAAATCTTCATCATCTGTCTATTAAAAAAGGGGAAAAAAAAGTTACCAACAAATCTTATTTAATAAATAAATAAATAAAATGGCAAGTAAAGTATTTTTTTTTTTCTTGAACTAATTGATAATGAGTCTAACCTTAAACACTGCACAGGAATATGTCATTGTTTCATCCAAGAACAGTGCAAAAAGGTCGTTACTCTGTAGGAACAAAAAACCAAATGAACAATTATAAGCATTTGTTATTGTCTTAAATCTTAATAAGCTGCAAATTATCATCAAAATCAAAAGAGAAAAATTAGAAACACTTTTTTGTTATACTCCATCTGTATTTATGTTACTCGGACTTAGGTTTGAGTATAAGATATGAGTATATTTAATTTTTTCTTAAATTTTTTCATGTATTTAGAGGGTTATTGAAGGATCATATCCTTATACTTATATTCAGATATACTTCAGATATAGACGTCAAATATTAGTACTTTAAGAAAAATGAAAAGATGGAGTAACATCATTGTGTATATATACACCAAGCATAAGACATGATAGCATACTTGCATGCTACTTTGCTCCGGCTTTTCATTCTTCTTGAAATACCCGTTTCAAACATATTTTTAGACATTGCATAAAAAAAAAAAACCCTCGAAGAACCCTCCAAATATATGGAAAAACAAAAAAAAAATAACATGGCTTGTACATACAATGCATCATAGAACAGCCTTATTGTTTCTCACTGTACATAGTAAGTTTAACATTAGACATATTCTTCTTTTGTTGTTTCATTTCTGAACTTGTACAAAGATTTTTGTAGCAATAGAATTTATTACATGTCGTGGCTTCGTACCAGGTCATAATGACGAGAAATGTTCCTACGAGCTTGTGTAAGAGTATTTTGCCTTAAGACATGCTTGAAGAAATACTTAGCAGATGCTAAACCAGCTGTAAACAACGATGGTGTCCACCAACCCCTAAACATCAAGGAGTTAGATACTATCTCAACTGGGATTTAGGAAAAGAATATGCATATATATGTTGATCCGACGCTTTAAATTTTTTGAAGTATTCGTGTCTAATGCATATCTGAATGAGGTACGAGGATATGATTCTTCAAGGACTCTCTAAATACATGAAAATCTAAAAAAAAAATAAAAAATATCTGTGGCGAATACATACCCATATCTAACACTTACATCAGAGTCCATGTAACATAGATGCATATATATATATATATATTTCTTGTGGTTGACAATTAACAGTAATACCTTTTCTTACTCAGTTTTGAGTTGGAAGAAATCAAGTCTCTGTTGGCAATAAGAATCTGCAGTTAACAAGGCAAATCCTATGAAAGTAAGTAACAGTAAGTAAAACCTATGTTCGCTCTGATTCTTCATTGCTTTAAAATATTTGTATTCAACACATTTTAAGATGTGGGTATAGAGATATAACTCTCTAAGGACCCTCCAAATATATGAAAAAGCTTTAAAAAAAAAACCCGTGTTCGACATAATTATATTTGACAATCACACTCGAATTCGAGTTACATAGGTAGGTATAACTCATTGCTATCATTGTGTCAATTTTCTTACCATGACAAGGTTTAAAAGACCATCGTTTTTATCAACAAAAGAAAAATCCCCATTGATATATGCATCTGCAAGTCCTAAATCTGCCTCTGTCATAACCTGACAAAGCAATTTTAGTGCTCATCGACGAATGAAATGTCAATGCATAATGAAAATCATGACATGTTATTTTTCCTTGAATGATTGATTTCAAATGAATTTACCTTCCAATAAAAATGTGGATTTTGAACTTTAATAACAGTTTTTAGAGAACAGTTTTTGCTAGTCCCTTCAAAGGTGAACATAGTGCCACCTTCCTCCAATAAACTGTTCATGGAAAAAAG
>JAQSVH010000008.1:13731935-13742512 GCA_029448705.1 Adansonia digitata
AAACAACAATAGCAGCTGAGAATGAAAATGACAATAAAAATGACAATGATGAACACATATTTATAATGCAACATAGTAAAAAAAAATTTTCCCATTCAAAATGTCTGAATTTGTCTAATTCATTAGTCTAATCTTTACAGTCTGACATTTACAATCCATGCATTAATCTCATCAACTAAAGATGATATCAGAAGAAATCTGATTCTCATGCATTAGTCTCATCAACTTTTTTTATATTAAAAAGAATCTAATTTCCATGCATTGGTCTCATCAATTTTTTTCTTATCAGAAGGAATCTGATTCCCAAGCATTGGTCTCATCAACTTTTTTTATATAAAAAAGAATCTAATTTTTATGCATTGGTCTCATCAATTTTTTTCATATCAGAAGGAATCTGATTCCCATGCAGTGGTCTCATCAACTTTTTTCATATCAGAAGGAATCTTATTCCTATGCATTGGTCTCATCAACTTTTTTCATATCAGAAAAAATCTGATTTCCATGCATTCAATTCCAGAAATCACCTTTCTAATGCATTAGTCTAATCAACTTATTTTATATTAGAAAGAATCTGATTCTCATGCATTGGTCTTATCAATTTATTTCATATCCGAAGAAATCTGATTGCATGCATAAGTCTCATTAATTTTTTTCATATCAGAAGAAATCTGAATCCCATACAGTAGTCTGATCAATTTTTTTGATATCAGAAAAAATTGATCATTTTGCATTAGTCTTATCAACTTATTTTATTTGAAAAAAATTAATTTTCATACATTAGTCATGTACTTTCGAATATAAATAAAACCTAAAAATAGTCACATACTTTTAAATACAAATAAAATCTAAAACTGTGAGACGTAATATGAAATCGCCACATGAATTAACGATTTTTGAAAACAAAAAAAAAACCAAAAATTGAAAAAAAAAATTACATGGTGGGAAATCGCCATGGTATTTTGGGAAATCGCCATGCGATATGGCGATTTCCTAATTGTTCTTGCCTCCGGTCGTCGGATTTTTAACCATTTTGCAATTAGAATGAAATTAATGAAGAAATCGCCATTTCATTTGACGATTTCTCAAAATAAGTTGAGAAATCGCCACCTGATTTGGGAATTTCTCAACTAAATTGAAAAATCGACATTTGAAATGGCGATTTCTCAATTAAATTAAAAAATTAGCCTATTTCGGTAAATAATCTGATTTTGGCCTATTTTCGTAAATAAAAAATATATATTATTTGTATAAAAAAGCCTTTAATTGATACCTTTAATGTTAAAATATATATATCAGAAGAAATCTGAATCCCATACAGTAGTCTGATCAATTTTTTTCATATCAGAAAAAATCTGATCATTTTGCATTAGTCTTATCAACTTATTTTATTTCAAAAAAAATTTAATTTTCATACATTAGTCATGTACTTTCGAATATAAATAAAACCTAAAAATAGTTACATACTTTTAAATACAAATAAAATCTAAAACTGTGAGACGTAATATGAAATCGCCACATGAATTGGCGATTTCTGAAAAAAAAAAAACCAAAAATTGAAAAAAAAAAATTTACATGGTGGGAAATCGCCATGGTATGTTTCCCAATTGTTCTCGCCTCTGGTCGCCGAATTTTTAACCATTTTGCAATTGGAATGAAATTAATTGAGAAATCACCATTTTATTTGACGATTTCTCAAAATAAGTTGAGAAATCGCCATCGGATTTGGAGATTTCTCAACTAAATTGAGAAATCGGCATTTGAAATAGCGATTTCTCAATTAAATTGAAAAATTAGCCTATTTTGGTAAATAATATGATTTTGATCTATTTTCGTAAATAAAAATATATATATATTATTTGTATAAAAAAGCCTTTAATTGATACCTTTAATGTTAAAAAAGTAATAAATATAATAAATAATTGATAAAAATATACGTTTTGACTTAACAGTATAATTTTTACTATAAATTTAAAAAGTTATGAGTTTAAATCTCATCATTTATAAAAATATTTTTTAAAAAATAAAAAATTGAGTTTTTCTTTTTTTTTTTATCAAGTAAACAAATTTTAAATTAAGTCAAATATTATTCGATATTATACATAAAAACAAACTAAATTATTATTCACTTTTCGATTGAATCGATCTAGCCTACCGATTTAATTACAGATTATTTTATAGATATGCTCAATGAGCTTTAAGTCTTCAACTCATCCTAATTTATTTTTTATTTTTTTATTTTTTTAAAAAAAGGACACCAAAACGATAGGAAAAACTCAGTTAAGTTAGGAGGTTGAGTTTTTCTGGGCCTAAAGGTAGGAACAAGTGGAGCTATTTTTTTGTTTGATATCTCTACTTAATTAGTTCACTAATTATTAAAAAAGTAAAAATGATAATTTTAAATAAGATATAAATATAATACATTTAATAAATATAATATATTTATATATAATTAAAAATTAAATTGATGTAATCATTGATTATTAATTCAATCGATTTGATTAATTAAATGATTAATTTAAATTAAAATAATTTTAAATATTAAAAAATATTTTAATATTATCACTTACAAGTTACAACCATAATTTTAAAAAAAATTAAAAATTAATCTTTTCACTAATGAAACATACTTTAGGTCAATTCAAATAATATTTAATTTAATAAATAATATCAAATTAAATAAATTTTAAATTAAATCGATTTGAGTGACTGATCGTATTCAAATTTTTTTATATCCGTTCAAAATATAACCTATTAAATGGTAAAAAAAAAATTTGACTTCAAACATGTTGTATAGAGAGGGAGAAAGAGAATTATTATACCTAGAATAGCATTTTTATTAGCCAAAAAAGAATTGCTATCTTAAGTATGAATTACCAACCTTTCTTCCTAGTTTTAATGGCACTAAAACGTTGGCAAACCTATCAAACCAGCAAAGCAATGCTATTTTTCATTTTTTTTTTCTCTTTCTCTTTCTTTAACACAAAAATGGTGTCATTTGTAACCAACAGAATCTCTGTTTTTTTTCTCACTCTTTATAAAAAGAAATGTTACCTTTTTCCTGTCCCTTCTTTGTCCCGCCGGATACTCTCGATTCCTTCGCCGGTTACTGAGTTCACCCTCAGCAACCCCTTTCAACCATGGCCCACCAATCCCCTGGGGAGTTCTTCTCCGCTCCCCTCCATGACCCCACCACTACCTCCACCTCGACCTCTCATGACACTAATATGGACCTTGCATGGCCTTTTGGTAAGCTTGAGGGTATTGATCGTGATGAGATCCGTGAAACAGCTTACGAAATATTCTTTACAGCTTGTCGTTCATCACCAGGCTTTGGAGGTCGAAATGCTTTAATGTTTTATTCTTCACATGATCATCATGGGAATGGGGATGGAAGCAATGGGTCTGGATCATCACAACGGCCAGGGTCACCGAGCGGGCGGGCGAATCATGGGTTGGTGAATACCCCTACAAGTAAGGTTAAAAGGGCCTTGGGGTTGAAGATGTTGAAAAGACCACATTCCAGGAGGATGTCAATGTCTTCTTTGACTTTTAGCAGCGGTGGTGGTGGTGGTGCTGGAGGGTCCACCCCATCATCGCCTGTTTCTCATGGTAGTTCTGGTTCTAGCCCTGGAGCTGGAATAGGATTTTCCACATTACCAGCGTCAAGAACTAGGCGACCTCTGACGTCAGCGGAGATTATGAGGCAACAAATGAGGGTGACAGAACAAAGTGATAATAGGCTTAGGAAGACTCTCATGAGAACCCTTGTTGGCCAAGTACGTATATCAATTTTACTAGCTACTTCAATGCATGTCTTTTTTGTTTATGTTACCTATTTCATTTGAATCTCATTTTAGTTCATGTCAGATTGATGTGAAAAGTAATGCCACTAAGCTCTTTAGTACGGAAGCATGCACTTATGAAAAAGTTAACCAAATTCTAAGATTGAGACTAATTTAAGAGTTTAACTAGGAGATAAATGCTGCTAATTAGTTTCTGTATTGTTAAATCCATATTGGTTTGAACAGATGGGTAGGAGATCAGAGACAATCATTCTTCCACTTGAGCTTCTTCGACACCTAAAACCGTCTGAATTCAATGACTCGCATGAGTACCATCTTTGGCAGAAGCGTCAACTTAAAATCTTGGAAGCAGGCCTCCTTCTCCACCCATCAATACCTCTAGACAAATCGAATTCTTTCCTAATGCGTCTACGTGATATAGTCCGTGGCGGCGATTACAAGCCTATAGACACTAGCAAAAACTCTGATGCGATGAGAACATTATGCAATAGTGTTGTTTCTTTAGCATGGCGAAGTGCCAACGGTACTCCCACCGATGTGTGCCATTGGGCTGATGGATTCCCTCTCAACATTCATATCTACATTTCTTTGCTTCTGGCAATATTTGATATTAGGGATGAGACATCAGTCCTTGATGAGGTTGATGAGTTGCTAGAATTAATGAAAAAGACATGGTCTACGTTGGGGATCAATAGGCCAATTCACAATGCTTGTTTCACTTGGGTGCTTTTTCAGCAATACGTTACAACTAATCAAATAGATCCTGATCTTCTTTGTGCTGCATATACTATGTTGACAGAGGTTGCAAATGATGCTAGAAAGCCGGATAGGGAAGCTATGTATGTGAAAATATTGTCTTCAATGTTGGTTTCAATGCAGAATTGGGCAGAGAAGAGGTTACTTCATTATCATGAATATTTCAACAAAGGAACTGTTGGTGGAATTGAAAATCTTTTGCCTTTAGCTTTATCTTCAGCAAAGATTTTAGGTGAAGATGTCACGATCATGGAAGGGGAAGGGAGCACAACAGGGGAGATAATGCTTGTGGATTCAACCAGCGATCGCGTAGGTCATTACATTCGATCTTCTGTGAAAAATGCTTTTGCAAAGGTGAGTACTATACATATTGGCAACTATCTTCTTACAAATGCTTGTTTCTTACCAAGATTTTTATTTAATTCCTAGTTCTTTGTTGATTGCTATAGATGATAGAAAATGAAAATGCCAAACATGCACGTACAGAAGAAAAAGAAGAACCCAGTGTAGATATACTACAATTAGTTAAAGAAACCGAGGATTTGGCTAAGAGGGAGAAGGATTTATTTAGTCCCATATTTAAGAGATGGCATCCAATTGCAGCTGGAGTTGCGGCTGTGACATTGCACCAATGCTATGGAGTAATGTTGAAGCAATATTTAGCGGGGACAAGTGTGTTGAACAATGAGATAGTTGGGGTACTACAAGAAGCTGCAAAACTAGAAAAATTTTTGGTTCAAATGGTGGTTGAAGATTCTGAAGAGTGTGAAGATGGAGGCAAAGGAATTGTCAGAGAAATGACGCCCTATGAAGTTGATTCAATTATATTAAGGCTCTTGAGACAATGGATAGATGAAAGATCAAAGAAAGGGAAAGAGCTGCTTTGCAGAGCAAAAGAAACTGAAGTCAGTCAATTTTTATATATTTATTTTTATTTTTGTTTTAAGTTCACAAGTGAAAAAGTAAATAATATATGATTTGGCTTATGGATTGGTTGAACTTTATATTGCAGACCTGGAACCCAAAGTCCAAATCTGAGCCATATGCACAATCATCTGTTGAGCTAATGAGGTTGGCCAAGGAAACGGTGAATGATTTCTTTGAAATTCCAATTGGAATTACAGATGATTTGATTCTTGATCTAGCTGAAGGTTTAGAGCAGCTCTTTCAAGAATACATTAGTTTCGTAGCATCATGCGGTGAGAACAATCTCATTGTGTTTCATACACCATTTTTAATCTCGCTTGTTTCATGGAACAATTTTAATCATCCTTGACAACAAGTCAATGACATATAGGGATGATGCATGTCTCATTTTTTGGTCATATATTTTCAGGGTCAAAGCAGAGTTATCTCCCTACATTGCCTCCTCTAACTAGATGCAATCGAGATTCAAAGTTCTTCAAAATTTGGAAAAAGGCTAGTCCTTGCAGTGTTGGAGTAGAACATATGCACCAAATTGTGGCCATAGAAGGTCATCATCCTCGGCCATCAACAAGCCGTGGAACACAACGCCTTTACATTCGCCTTAATACCTTGCACTATCTAATCTCTCACCTCCATGCTCTTGATAAAGCTCTCACCATCTCACCAAGAGTTCCAAAACAAAATGGTTTCAGTGACAGATGCAAGCACCATGGTGCTTCATGTTCATACTTTGAACATGCTAATGGATCTATTCAATCTGCTTGTGATCATGTATCAGAAGTTGCTGCTTACCGCCTTATCTTCCTTGACTCAAATTCTGTTTTCTATGAGAGCCTTTACGTTGGTGATGTAACCAATGCAAGAATTAGACCTGCAATCAGAACTCTAAAGCAGAATCTCACACTTCTTACTGCAATACTCACAGATCGGGCTCAAGCGTTAGCAATGAAAGAAGTTATGAAAGCATCTTTTGAAGCCTTTCTTATGGTTTTGCTTGCTGGAGGACCTTCAAGGATCTTTCATCGGTCTGATCATGAGATGATTGATGAGGATTTTGACTGCTTGAAAAGGTTATTTTGTACTTGCGGAGAAGGCTTGATATCGGAAGATGTAGTCCAGAAAGAGGCCGAGACAGTTGAAGGGGTGATATCATTGATGGCTCAATCCACTGAACAACTAACCGAAGATTTCAGCATAATCACTTGTGAAACCAGTGGAGTAGGCGTCATTGGTACGGGGCAAAAGCTACCTATGCCACCAACAACAGGAAGGTGGAATCGAACGGATCCGAACACAATACTAAGGGTCTTATGCCATAGGGATGACCGAGTAGCGAATCAATTCTTAAAGAAGTCATTTCAATTGGCGAAAAGGAAATGATCCATATGAGAGAGGATGATGTATGTATATATTGCATATTTTAACCAGAAGTTCTATGGTTGGGGTGTATTCTAGCATTGATTTTCAATGATCTAACACAATATTCTTTCTAAATTGAAGGAAATCTCAACAGAGGACAAGCACATTGTATCCAATTTGGTTTAACTTCAATTTTATATCAATATCTTTCGGGGGGTAGAGAGAGCAACTGTATAATATTCTTTTGCTTCATTTTTATAGCATTAGGCAATTTTTTTTGAAGACGTGTAAACATTCTATTCTTTCTAGTCATTATATCCTAACTAAGAATCAAGCAAAATTCGAACACATTGTATTGAATAGCGGGACCCAACCAAGAAGAATGCGAGTCAAGACCCCGAATGATGAAAGCTTGTTTCGCTTTTCACAAGTTGAATTTTCTAGCATTCCAAATGGACAAGTGATATTATTCAACCACGTTCCACCAAGCTATTCCCTTGACTCTTCTTGATTTGATGATGATGCCTTTAATCTCATCACCTTCAGTTCTTCAGTAAGCACATGCATTGAATCCGAAACTTCAGCCTTGTAGACATAAAACTTGATGACTACCAAGAAGAAAATGAAGTTCAAGAAGTTTAGTATTGCAAAAAATGCATAATAGTAGTCAAGGTGAGATTTGTTTAGGTTGTTCAAGATCCATCCTTGATGACCATGCTTTCTAGTGATACGAGAAACTGTTGAAAGAAGGAAACTGCTGAGAAAATTTCCAACTCCCAAACTAGTAGATGAATATGAAGTACCAAGACTCTTCATGCTTTCCGGTGCCTGATCATAGAAGAACTCGATCTTTGCCACATCTAAAAATGCATCAGCGGTTCCCATAAGGACAAATTGGGGAAGTAAAATGAACATCGTTAACGGAAGTTGGCCTCCATTTTCAACTAAGCCATGTTCCCTAGCCACACTGAGCCTATGCCTTTCAGTTAGAGAAGCAATTATCATGATTATGATGTGAAGAACAAGACCAATTCCCATCCTTTGAAGGAGAGTGATGCCCCTAGGATTTTTAGTCCATTTTTGCATAATTGGGACAAAGAAACGATCGTAGAGGACAACACAAATAAGCATGGAAATTGTCACAAATCCAGCTAAACTTGCTGGGGGGATCCTGAAATTGCCCACGTTTCTATCAAGGGTGGTGCCTTGTTTTACAAACAAGGTATTGATTTGTGCAACCATGGTGCTTGGCACAAATGTGGCAATCAATACGGGGATCATCCTTAGCATTTGTTTAGTTTCCTCTACTTGGGTTACTGAGCATAACATCCATGGATCTGTTGAGCCTGTTTTCACAGCAGCCTTGTTTAAGAACCTGCATTTATGCACAATGTTGAATCAAATGATCGAGTGTGGGATATGGGTATCTATCTAACACGAATGTGCTTAATTTTTTCATATATTTGAAGAATCATATCTTTATATCCGTGTCTGAAATTGTGCCGAACACGAATGTTAGACAAGAATATTTTAAGATGAAGAGTCTAGCAACATAGAATATGTGTGTGTGTGTGTGTGTGTGTATATTTATATATAAAACACTAATTCAACCAATAATTGGCACTAACCTCAAGGTCGGTGTTGAATCAATCATGAATTTCCCATTCCTAGCATAATCTTGCAAGTCAAGTTCATAAAGTTCTTTAGGGTCGGTAGGAAGAGGGACCCTCCATTTCCTTATGGCAGCTATTATGACCATGGCCATCCTTGTGAAAGGGCTTCCTGAGGGCACCCTGTGCCTATAGAAAGGGGTGCCTGCCAAGAAAATCAAAACAGAAATCACGAGCCCAAGCGTGGGCAGACCATACCCTAATGTCCAACCAACATTGTCTTGAATGTATACAAGAACTGTGTTGGCAAAGAGTGTCCCAAAGAAGATGCTGAACATCCACCAATTGAAGAAAGATAGCTTGCAAGCTTTCTCCTGGGGATGGAAATCGTCAAACTGATCGGCGCCGATTGTCGAAATGTTTGGCTTGGTGCCACCGGTTCCTACGGCTAAAATGTAGAGCGCACCAAAAAATGCTGCTAATTGCAATGTCGATGCCTTCTTGCAATCGTCTACATTGGCTTGGTGACATGGTGCTGGCTTTAGTCCAGGGATTGATACCGATAATGACAGCAATGCCATTCCCTGCTTGATCAAGAAATGGGTTAATAAATTTGTGTTGATTTGCTCCTTAATGTAATTCCATCGTTGTAAAGAAGATCATCATAAAATAAGCAAAGGCTAAATGGCCCTTGAAAATCGCAAATTTTATGACCATAATTGTTACACAATCCTTTACATCACTTTGCTTGGAAAAATGAATATTGGACAGAAATACACGATACAAAAAAATAATTAAAAAAATATAAAATATATAGATATATTAAAATTTACATAATATAAATTATTATTTTATCTAAATTTATATAAATATATGATACATTAAATATAATTATTACATAAAAATAATTTAAATATAATTTAAATATATAAATTATTTAATATAATGATATATATCGATTTTAATTCTTTTTAAAATCTTTTATTTTTCTTTTTGGTACAAGAAAAAAGAATTAGGGTTCTAACCTACATCTCTCCCAAACCCAATCCAACCGTTTACTTAGACCATAATTTTAAATCGCAGTTTCGGATCTCGTCCTCCAAAACATTTCGGTGACCAACCAATTTGCAACAACGCTTATCAATTGCCTTGGGCATACAAATTTTCAGGGCCCACCGTCTACAAACATTATATATCCATACACAGCCATTAAGAAACGTGTATATATATATATATATATATAGTCAAATAAATAATTTGCACATTATATTTATTTATTTTATATGTTAAATTATATTATATAAATTTTAATATATAAATAATTTATATTAAATAATTTTTTTTACGTATTTATATTTATATTTTTTTATTTATATTATATTTATATTATAAAATTATATAATATAAAAAATTATTAGGTATAATAAAAGCCGAGTTGGACTATTGATTTCCAACCTGATCCAAAGATAGTCTACGACGTTGCAAATTAGACAAAAATTTGCAGACTTCGAAGACGAGGTAAGACTCAAGATGGTGACATGGAGATCCTGACAAATTTGACAAAATTTTCCGACCAGTGTTCAATGTACTATACTGTCAACTGTCATCTTCCATTGCCTTGTAATTAAAACGTGGAAAAAAAATACAGTCAAAGTTTCACATTTGCATGTTTGAATGCAAATTATTTTTCGTTATTTGACTGTAATCAGTAATTTTTTTGTAAGCATATATTCTAATAGATTTGGAGATTTCGAACCATTAACATAACAACGGCTTCATTTTATATATAACGCATTTGTACCGTATAAACAGATTATAATTCAACTGATTTAATTAGATCCAATAATATTAATATAATATAAAAAATAATTAAAATATAATATAATATAATATAAAAAAAGTATAAACACAACTCTAATATATAAATTTTTTAAAATTTTTATAATATAAATTATTAACATATAAAATTATATATATAATATTTTAAATATAATTATAATATAATTAAATACATAAATATAAAAATATACGAATTATAAAATTTGAACTCGATGATCAAACTCTAAATAATGGGCTTCATTTTACAAATTTAATTGTTATATATAATAATAATAATAATAAT
>JAQSVH010000008.1:13754004-13765241 GCA_029448705.1 Adansonia digitata
TTATTTGAATTATAAAAAATTTAAAATTTTAAGATTAATTTGATTAACCAAGCGAATTAACTAAAATAATTTCGGTTAAGTTAATATGATTTTTTTTTTTTATAATTTGATTCGATTAACAGTTAAAAAACAAAAAATTGGTGATATTTCGATTAATAGAACCTACCGATTGAACGTCCAACCAAAAGAAACAAATCTGTTCACAAGCTTGACCATGTCACGATACGGAGAAAATTTAGTAAAATCTAGAGAAGTTTTGAATTTGAATCTTCAACTTTCGTGATTGATATATGTTTAGATATTGAATAAATTAACAGAATGAGTACTAATAGTCACTATTATAAAAAGTGATCAGTTAACAATTCATTTATCTATATTATTTTTTTTATATTTTATCATATTATAATATAATTAAATTATTTTATATTTATATATATTATAATATATTAATAATTCATATTATATAAATTTTAAAATATTTATATATTTTATATTTTATATCAAATTTTAATTATTTTATTGTATCTAATTATGTATTCACGTACCATATCAATCTTCACAAGCAGCCTTTTGAAGGAGAAGTTAGGTTGGGCCAATATATGTGTGTATATATATATATTTTGGAGTCAGTGATTTTTTTATATAATATAATATATAATATTATCTATATATTTTTTCTAAAATAGAAGAAAGATTTCAGTAAGGGCCAAATTTGAAGCCCAAAATGGGATAGAGAGAAAAAAAATCAAGATAAATACCCCCAAATGCCAAAGCCCTTTCTCAATCCAAAAACCCTCACCCTATCTTCTCTCTCATTTCAATCTCTCGACATGGCACAAACCCTAACACGTGCAGCCACCTCCACCCTAACTCGCCACCTTACTGTCTCCTTCCTCCTCCCTAAACGCCGCCTACTCTCCACCACCTCCATCACTCACCCTCCTCGCATTCCTTCTCTCCTCTTCTCTCGTCGCCCTCTTACCCCTCTTTCACACACCGTCTCTCTCCCTCTCGGCCCAACGCGCTTTACCTCCATCCGATGCCGCGTTAACCGCTCCGGAAACTCTGCTTACTCCCCGCTCAACTCGGGGTCAAACTTCAGTGATCGGCCACCTACTGAAATGGCCCCGCTTTTTCCGGGGTGTGATTATGAGCACTGGCTTATTGTTATGGATAAACCCGGTGGGGAAGGTGCTACTAAGCAGGAAATGATTGATTGTTATATCAAAACCCTTGCTAAAGTCGTTGGCAGGTATATCTTTGATCTTTTCCTGAATATTTGTGTGTTTGGATGCTCAGAAGGTCTGGGAAAATGTGAGGTAAATGATAGGTTAAAGTTGCGAAGGAAGATAATTACTTGGTTTTTAAGTTGGTTATTTTTCTGGATTCAGCTTTGTTTCCCTAAATATTGATTCTTAATTATGATTTGTTATTTAATTTATTACATAGGGGTTCTTTGATATTGCTTACTTTATAGTGAAAGTTTCGACGGTTTGGTTTTTAAGATTATTTTGTTTGAGTTATTTGTTATTGCTCCATATTAGTGAGGAGGAAGCTAAGAAGAAGATCTACAATGTTTCCTGTGAGAGATACTTTGGATTTGGCTGCGAGATTGATGAAGAGACCTCAAATAAGTTAGAAGGTCATGCTTTTTGTTTTCCTTCAGTTGGTGGATGGATTTTTATTTCTTTTTCTGCTGCAACTTTATGGTCTGTAGTACATAAATTATGTTCTTTTCTTGTTAACAGGATTGCCAGGTGTTCTCTTTGTGCTTCCAGATTCTTATGTTGATCCTGAAAATAAGGACTATGGAGGTAAGACTTTCTCGGATACGTAGTTTTGCAAAAAACTTTTGCTAGTATTTACATGAAATGTTGATTAACTGAGAACATTTTACATCCATTCTAACATTTGTTCGTCATTCGTCTCTCCTGCGGAGACCATATACTATATTCCATTGATCTTATTTCTATGTAAGCTTTCCTGTTTAGTGGTTAATTGTAGCTAACTTGCTTGCTTTTTGTCATATTTTGACGATGCAATTGCATTTGTATAATTTCTTTCACTTGTTTATGATGTTTCTTAAGATATCTAGTTTCCTGTCAATAGATATGAAAAATAAATTATGCATGGGAATATTCAATTTGTTTTAATTCATCTAAGTGAGGTACTCATGCTAAGTACTTAGCAACAGTGTTATAGGGAATGTCTGGTTCTGTTTTAGACAGTAAATGCTAGTCCATCTTGGCAAAGCTAAAAGCTAGGCAATGGTTTGTTTTGAATGCTAATTGACCTAAAATCAAATGTCTCTTTCGCGGCTTTGTGCTTCTTTTTCCACATGGAGTTCAGATTAGTGAGGAAGAGATATTAGTATATGGTTTGCACCATCAAAGGTGGACCAAGTTCTTGTTTGAGTATTTTGCCTAGTTATTTAGTCCATCTTGGCAAAGCTAAAATATCTTATTGGTAGTCTTTAGTTTTAAATGCTAATGGACTTACATCAAACGCTTCTTTCACGGCTCTCTGTTCTCATCCTAGATGGAGCTCAGATCAGTGGAGATGAAACATTAGTTTGTGGTTTGCTTAAATAATTTAGGGTGTTCTCCTTCTTTAACCAATAAAAAGGCATTTTTCTTATGTCTCTTATCCTTTAATTTATCTTTTAATCCTTATGCTGTTCTCGGGTCTTTATGAGACTTTTCTGTTCAATAGTCAGGGCTGCTCTTGGTGATGGAAATACCCTATTGTGTGATAAGACTGCCAGTCATGAAACTGTGGCCTTGGTCAATGAAATACTATCTGTGAGATATGTAGTAATGATAGTAACTTGTACTAATAGATTTGTTTCTTTTCTGAAGATAATATCAGTCCATCCTGGTAAAACTAAAGAGTCTTATTGGTAACGTTTAGCTCTGAATGTTAATAATGAGCTTAGGTCAACTCTCTCTATTTCTGGATCTGTACTTCTGATGCTTTATGGAGTTGCAGCTCGGAGAGATGCAATGTAGTGGTTGCGAAATGTGTATTTTCATATAGGCTTAAACATGTAATGAGTCAATATCTGCATCTTATGTGCATACTTGTTATTTATCAAAGAGATGAAGTGAATATTGTGCATTGGAAGCTGGCGAACAAAGAAATGATCTACTTAAGAGCTTGTAAAGCTTTACCTCAGTCCATCTTGGCGAAGCTACTAGTCTTGAGTTGGCAATGTGTAGCTTTGAATGCTAATGGACTCACATTGAGGTCCTCTCAATACTCTTCCGCTTAAACTTGTGGAGTTGCACAATTATTGAAGATACCTAAATTTTGCTTTTTTGCATAATTCTATGGTTCTCCTAATTATTTTTGTTACTCAGTGATGTGGTTCTCAGAAGGAAAATAAATGATAAACGAACTTCTAATTTACGGTTTTTAAGTTCCAATCTCCTCATTACAATCAAAAGGATCTAGGGTTCTGCATTTGTTATTGTCTTCTTGTATATTTGTATTTTATTACATTTTGCTTCACGTGGAAAGTTCATCTCATAGATCTATATAGCATTGCGCTTCTGTTGGAATATTAAAAAAAATCCCTTGCGAGGCGTTTTGATGCTATCTTCTTTGACCTTCATATATGGATTTGTATTTGATGTATGCACCCTCTCACTTTGCAGCTGAGTTGTTTGTTAACGGGGAGATTGTTCAAAGGTCACCAGAAAGACAAAGGAGGGTGGAACCACAGCCCCAGAGAGCCCAAGACAGACCAAGGTACAATGATAGGACTCGATATGTGCGTCGCAGAGAGAACATGCGGTGAAAAGCAGTTGATTACCAAAAAAAGATAGCTGTATAGAAATATTGGAAGGCAGTGAGCTTTCTGACGTGTGCCTGGACATGTAGAACCATAATATTATTAATATGAGGACATAGACGATGAGTTGATGTTTAATGTAGTTCTGTTTTTTCTGAGCTTGAAATTGAATGTTGTGTTGAGCTCTAGGGTTCCCCGCTTGAAAATCGCGTAAGAACTCTGAGATGAGCACGTCCCTTCTATTTTTATCCTTCTTTCCCCATGCCCATGTTTCACTAACCAAGGTAGCCCCAAGCCCCTAACCCTACTATTCTTATATATATATATATATATATATATATTGTAAACGGTTTAATACTTCTAAGTATTTCTGCATAATAACAATTTTATAAAATGAAGGTTTTTTTTATTCTTTTGTGGAGTAAATAGAGAAATTTTGATTACTTATAAGACTTTGGCATCGTAGATGAGCTAAGCTATTCAATTTTGGTTGTTAGAGCTGAATGATTTGTCTTATTTTAGTAGATTTGACAAAAAGTTGGAATAGTTGGCAAGATGGGCAGATGAAATCGGCATAAAGAAAATCAGAAAAGCACGAAATAGGTGGACTCATTTGTTTTTAGACCGAAATATCCATCAAGCATGAATCATAATCATGCTTAATTTTTCGACATGCTTGATGTTTGTGGATAACTGAAGGCGACTTCAATCTCTTCTTTTTCACCATTCGATTCACCTTCATTTGAGTTCTAAAATACTAAAAGTTTGAAAAGAAGTGTTCAGCAAGCAAATCACATTCTGACGAGCAATATCTCGCAATAAGCTCACTACCAGATCTGTCATTAGAAAAGAACGTCGTCATCAACTGATCTTGAGCTTTTCTTAATTGAAAAACAAACAACAACCAATTCCAAAAGAACAACTTGCAGAATATGGATAACAAAGCCAGCAAAATCCATGATTTAATATCAATTCAAGATGCATTCTCCTTTTTCAACTTAGCAAGCTCTTGCCTGATGACTCCAGACCTCTGCAAAATCGAATTTCAGCTTGTCAGCTTGGATCAAAATTTCAAGAAAGCATTTAGAGAAGCAATTGGGGATAGAACAGGAAGACACAACACAATAGTGGGCATGACGAACCGACCTTGATCTTGGCCAACATAAGCTTAAACCTATCAAAGTCATTGAGAGATGCCCGTCTCTTCTGGACAATCAGCTTTCTACCCCATGAGCTATTCTCCCACTTGTTCTTAACATCTGCAAGTCAATATAAAAGCAATTAAAAAGAAAACATAACTTTGAGAAACAACACTACAAATTCTGGTAAAATACATCATCCTTACCAGCCTTCTCCATAGCTTCAATCAATGTCTTCTTCTTTGGAACTCGAGGAATGTCAATTGTGATATCTGTCAATGTAAGCCTCTTGAAGTTCATTTGCCCTCTGACCATATCAGGGGCATCAATAAGTGCCTGTCTCACCAAGATACAAGCAAATAAACGCGTCACTTCTTATGCACACATCAGCAAATATCACCTATCTATCTTCCAATATGGCTGCTATAGTCCACATTGCATCCATTCTATAAGTTAACATTGCTCATCATGTAAGATGGAAAGCAAATATACCATAATTAACAAGTAAAAACAACAGTCCCAGATCAACAAATGCTGAGGCCAAATACAAATTAACTAACACCCAAATTAAATCCATATAGGGTTAGACAGATGCTTTTCTCCAACTCTTTACTTTCATTTTCCAGACAGATCAGACAACTCAAATTGGAACTGCTTATGCAGTCTTGACCCTCCAAATTAAATGTCAAAACTAAGCCTACATGACTTATACTAACATCCAACACTCTCTCAAGTTGAAGCAGCATAGAGTTCAAACAGTAACTCTAATATACTTCACTCAAATACCACATGACTTAACATCAAGCAGATTCATTTCCGCACAGACGATCAACCATGAATAACATGTTTCATACAAGATTAAACTCAACAAAGAAAACAAAGAGAACCAATTTCTCTATATAAACAAAACCACAAAATTCCACCATAAGTTACCAATTAATCCCCCTACCCAAATTAAAAATACAATTGAATTACTCTTAGGAAAAAAAAAAATCCGTAAAACCTTCAAAACCATAATGCAACATTGAATTTCATTTACTTCCCTCCTTAAACATACAAAGTTTACACTATGTTTGGATTTAGGGGAAAGGATGGAAAGTAAGGGAAAGTAAGGAAAATACACAGACTTTTCCTTTGCTCGGATAAACTTTTTTAAAAAATAATAATAATAAAGGAAAGTGGGGGAGTTGAGCACCCCTCACTTTCCCTCAAATGCCCCACTTTTCAAATTCCCCAAATTGGGGGAATTGCTAGAGTAAGAAAATTATTAAAATTTTTTAATTATTAAATGACATTTATACCCTTTACATTTCTTTTTTTTTTTTTAAATTTCAAATATCATTATAATCCATAGTTCATGTAGTTCATTTAACAGCATTTCTTGTTTTTCTTTATTTTGTGCTTGGGTTTTAATTTTTTGATCATTTTAGCATTGGTTCACAATTTTTTTTATTTAAAAGAAATAAAGAAACATGTAAAAATGAACAAATAACACCAACAATAATGGAGCTTTTTAAACCTATAATGAAATATTAATAGTACTTATCAAAATTCATCATAAAATTATCTTAATAAGAAATACATGGCTTTGAATTTTTTTCATTAGAATTAAATTTTAAAAAATTATATTGTTGTCTTAAGTATAATTCCAATAATACCTTTCTCATGAATTCATAAATAATATATCTATTTAATTGAAAATTCTTTTCTAATATGAAAAATGTAATATAACAATTAATCTCATTATTCATATAACAAATTTATTAAAAGTTTAGTATAATTAAAACAATATATTATAATATATTCATTCCTTTTCTTTCCATTCTTAGATAAACAAAGGATTTTCGTAGTTCATTCTATTTCTTTCCTTTACTTTTTTTAGCTAATCCAAACGAGATGATTAAATATCCTTTCGTTTCTTTTAAAAACCTGGGTTAATTAAACCCATTATATATTCAGGACAGAAGTTAAAAACCATAATGTTATTTCATCATTACAAATCCACTAAAACACCTAAAAGTAATAACTTCCACATAAGAAATAATACTGTATGAAATCTGGGAAGGAAAAGAAAGAGTTATACTCTGTTCTGGTCAACAACATCAACGATGACAACCAACTTGCCGTAGTCTTTGCCGTAGTTAACGAGAGCCACTCTCCCAATCTCAACGTACCTCTTGAACGGCTAAAGGAATCAGAAAGAAAAAAAAAGAATTAAAACCCAGATAAAAGATTGAGACGCATGAAAAGGTACTTTCCACAAAGATCGAAAGAAAAAAAATTACCATTTTTGGAGTAAATGTGTGTAAGTGTTGAAGCTGAAAGAGAAAAGCAAGGAGGGCCGGAGAGTATATGAAAGAGAAAGTAGGAATTAGGGTTTATACTATGTGGTTTTTTGATTGGGTGTCTATAACCGTTAGATCATTTAAGGATTTTTTTTTTTTTTTACTAGAATTTGGCCGCGTGAGATTCTTTTCTTTTTATTTATTACCAGATTATGTCACGCACCACCGCTTGTGTGGGTTTTAAATATATATATATATATATATATATATGACACGTACTATATATATATGTTTGTTCGTTGTCCCTTTCCTTTTTTTTTTTTTTTCAATTTATCTAATTTTTATAAGTAAAAGTAACATCAAATATGTGTACATCCAAGCTTTCAAGACTTATTATTATAATATATCGAATGCGAATTTAATATGTTGAATTTAAATGAATAAATTTTTTTCATATTGGAACGAGACTTAATTGTTAAAATAAATTGCATATCCAATTTAATCTTATATGGCCATTGTATCGTGAGGTCATTACTTTTTTCCTAAAAGACACGCTTGATAGGATATTCAACACATCAGCTTACATATTTGAAGACCTTTCTTTTTATACCCGATTTAAAATTAATGCATCCTACATATTTCTTTAGAATGCTTGACATAATAATTGCGTATGGCAATTTGACTTGGAGTTTTCATCAATCTATTTCAGTTAGATAAGACTAGTCACCTATCAAAGTTCATCTTTCGAGGGTCGAAAAACTGTTAAAAACAAATTTTGAGATCCATGTAATAACAAAAAATCAAATGAAAAGGTTTTGAGTTAGTTACACATAGAATGAAACATGTTCCCTCTATAATGCCCATAAACCGATGCCTACTTAGGTTATCCTATATCTCAATTAAAATTGATTTTAAATTTTTGATATTTAACCATAATGCTCATATTTTGTAATTACTCTAATTCCAAGTGAATTAGGTTTTAATTAATTTTGAAAATGAAAATATTTTCCACCCCTTTGGAAATCTTAGAGGAATACAAAGTTTTACTCCTCGGGAAAGACAAAAAATTTCGATCTACTTATTTAAAGAAGGTATCCTTTTGTTAATAATTGATGAGACAATTTCCATCTGCTGGAAGCTATCTATAGACTATTTCAACTTGGGGATACTCAATTTTTAATAAAACACATATTTTAGTTAATGAAAATATATGCTCGATTTTATAGTATAATATAATATAGTTAACTCTAAAGGACATGCATCGATATTAAAGTTTCCATATAACCCTAGACTCGATATTAATGCAATACTACCTAAACAACCCTAATGGACATATATTGACATAAAAGTTTCCACATGAGCCTAACGACTAAGTATTAATGCAATATTACTTAAATGACCCTAATGAACATGCTTTGGAATGAAAGTTCTCACATGACTGTAGGCTTGGTATTAATGTAATATTACCTAAATACCCTTAATAGACATGTATCGATATGAAAGTTCCTAGATGACCCTAAGGATTCAATATTAGTGCAATATTACCTAAATAACGCCAATAGACATGTATCGACATGAAAGTTCCTACATTACCTTAGAGAGTCAGTCTTAAAATACTCATTAAAATAATATTGATGATATATATTGATGTGAAAATAACCACATGGTCCTAAGATGATGAAAATTCTTAGAATGACCTATATTATGTGTAATACTCTAAATGAGCCTAAAATGCATGGAAAATGATAAAGTGACCTTAGATTATGTAAAACAATCTATTGACTCTAAAATGTATAAAAATTACAAAATGGTCCTCAGATTAGGAAAATTAACCTAAATGACCTTAAAATGCATGAAAAATGCTAAAGTAACCTTGGATTATGTAAAATAACCTAAATAGTTCTAAACTGCATGAAAATTACAAAATGATTCCTAGATTATGGAAAACAACCTAAATGACCCTAAAATGTGTGAAAATTGCAAAATGGTTAATAGAGTTGGACCAACCTTCAAAAATATTTTTGTCACGAAGAACAAAGACATGAATGTCATACGTGATTTACATGCACGAAAACATCTTATCAACATGAAAATATATGCATGCATGGAGACATGAATATGCAAGGAAATTTGTCATCATCATAATCTTTACATTAAAATGGCATGGACATATAAAAGACATCTAAAATGCATACAACATTTATAATATGGAAAATGGCCAACATGAAGTAAACTAACAAGTGTTAGAACAAAGAACTACTTGATAGAACATCCAAAAAATCAAACAAAATGCCTTTAAAACTAGGTTTTTTTATCCAAAACTAATTTTGGTGAAACTTTGAACATAAATTATTATAAAAAATAACTCAAAAGCATTTGGAGATCGCTGCTCAAGATTTGGCCATAAACATAATTTTTACAATTTTGGTTCAAAGCATCACCTTAAGCCATGGCTTAAGATCCTCAAGCTCAAATAAAAAGAAAAAAGAGATACAAAATAAAACTAGAAATAAAAAAAAGAACCGCCTTGCTACAAGCTTTGAAAAACTCTTTTTTTTTTTTTTTCTTTTTTCTTCTTTGGTTGCATAAGAACCTACCCTTTTTTTTATTTTGAATGCCCTAAAGGTTATAAAACTCCTCTTGGCCAATTATTCTTCATCTTCGTGCATGCTTGCCCTTCATTTAAGACTTCCTGTAAACTTGCTTGCAAGAGAAGCATCAAACGACCTAGGTGTTTTGATCAAGGGGCTAAAACCTTCTAGATGAGGTGTAAAGTTAGCTTGTTCAGGTTGCCAAGCTCAGATGTATGCCTTTAAAATGATTGGTCTTTTATAATGGGCATATCTGCATCCTATGCAGTAAAACATTTTTATCTTTAACCCAAAACAACATCTCATTTCATTTCAACCAACCTAGGCTTCAAATAGTTATGATTGCTAACATGGTTGGAAAGGTGAAATAGTAACAAACTTGAAGTGTATAAACTCTTCATGCCCATGTTTTCCTGACGTATCGATACATTATGCACTGTATCGATACATTATAGGTCAATGCATCAATACATTGTGAAAGTTATCAATATAAATGCTTCCCATAGCCAAAATTCATCCAACCCTGATGATCAATCGATATAAATGCATGGAATATCGATACATCATGCAAATTTATCAATACATTTGCTTTTTATAAGCTGGAAACTTATGAAAAAGCATGCAGTATCGAACCTGACCTTGACACATCCACGTGATTTGCATTAAAATGCCTTATTTTTTGTCCTTCAAATATTTTTCACTTGTTTAATTTGGTCCTTGGGAATCCTAAGCCTTCAAATTAAGTCCCTGGATGTTAAAATATGATTATGGAAGAAGGGGAGGTGCATTTTCATTAGGGTCTTAGACCTAGCATAGTTGGTTTAAAGGGATAGAACAAAATCATTTGTCTATGCTTATAAGATAAGAGAAAAGCTAAAGGAAAAAGCTTTCTTTTATCTTATTTTAAAATACGATAGTTCTTAAAAAAATTATATTTTTCTTTTTAAAATTCTTTTAGAAAAAGAAAGAAAGTATTTCCCTTAAGTTTAGAAAAAGAAATAAAGTATTTTTTAAAAATAATTTTTTATTTTTTATTTCTTCTTAGTTTATTTCTACTCTACATAATAAGTATCTTTCAAGAGTTAAATTACCAAACAGTTTTTGATTTATTTTTTAATAAAAGCTTTATTTCAACTTATAAGTTAAAAAAATAGTGCCAAACATTCTCTAGATTTTGACATATCCACAAAAGGTGTGAAAATTTTTCTTTTAATTTATTTTTTAAAAAATAATATATTAAAATAAGAAAATGGGTTAAAAAATTGAATATTTAATTTTATTTGAAAGGAAAAGCAAAAAAAACCTTAATTTTGTATTTATTATAAAAATTCTATTTGGGTTTTTTGTTTTGTAACTTTTTCAACTGAGTTATTTTCATTTGACTGTGACACTAACTCAGTCAAGTGTTTTATAATAATAGAGATATATA
>JAQSVH010000008.1:13776697-13797622 GCA_029448705.1 Adansonia digitata
ATCTTCACAAGGCTAAAGAGTCTTAGAGCAAGTAATGTTTAGCTTCCAACTCTAATGAACTTAGATCAACTGTCTCAATTTCTGGATCTGTACTTTCTGATGCTCTTTTGGAGAAGATGAAACTTGATGGAGCAATATATGTATATATTCATACTCAAACATGTAATGAGTCAAATATTTGTGAGCTTGTGCTCGCTTGTTAATCGCCAACAAGATGAAGCAAATGTTGTTCATTCAAAGTTTTGAACAGAAATGATTGAAGATCTCGTACACCCTTTAGCTCAGTCCATCTTGGCAAAGCTGCTAGCCTTGAGTTGGCAACATGTAGCGTTGAATGCTAATGGATTCGTATCAAAGTTCTCTCTATGCTCTTCTGTGATTTCACGTATGGAGTTGTAGAGCTATTGAAGAAGATAAATAAACTTGTGTCGATATCCGCGTGTTATCTGCATGTTTGCTATTTATCAATACGATGAAGTCAATATTGTTCGTTGGAAATTTAGAACGGATTTGATCCATTCAGGAGCTTGTAAACCCAATACCTCAGTCCATCTTGGCAAAGCTACTAGTGCCTTGAGTTGGCAATGTGTAGCTTTGAATGCTAACGGACCCACATCGAAGTCCTCTGGATGTCCTTTTGTGCTTTTATTTATCGAGTTACAAAGTTATTGGAGAAGATACATAAAATTTGCTTTTGCATATATTCTATGGGCTTTTGCATATATCCTATGGTTCTCATGAATTAGTTTCTTTCACTTGAACTCAGGGTGAATGTTGGATAAGTGTATGTTCAATTTTTTCTATGTTTTCCATACATTTGGAGGATTGTATCCTCATTCCTACGTCTAAGTATGTGATGAAAATAGGTGTCAGATAGGGTATTTTAGGAAAAATGAAGGGTGGGAGTAACATAGATTATTGTTATTGCTCACTCTGTAGTTCCGGGAAGGAAACTAAATGATGCACGAACTTCTAATCTATGGCCTTTTTTAAGTTTCAGCCTTCAAGTGATCGATATTTTCTTGTTCCATGTTTTGTGTTTTGGTTCACATTACTCTGCATTGTATGATAGTCTCGTAGATTTAAAAGTTTTCCTGCTGATGGATTGATGAAACTATGGATTTATATTTGATATTTGACATCTGCAACTCTCACTTTTGCAGCTGAATTGTTTGTTAATGGCGAGATCATTCAAAGGCCACCTGAAAGACAAAGGAGGGTGGAACCACAGCCCCAAAGAGCCCAAGACAGACCTAGGTACAATGACCGGACTTGTTATGTTCGTCGCAGAGAGAACATCCGGTGAAAAAAATAAATAAAAAAACATTTGATTGATTACAAAGAAAATGCTGTATAGAAATCTTGGAAGCAATGAACTCTGCTATGGTGTTTGTGGCCTTATGGAACCATTATTATGATGATATGGATTAAAGCTTAGATTGTTGTTTTTGTGTAGTTCTGTTTCTGAACTTAGATGTTCTGTGCTGTGCTAGAGTTTCAGCTTAAAATTGTGGTATGGATTTGCTAGCATTTGGTTCGGTTGGTTTGGTTTGAAAATTTTTTAAATTTTCGATTAAATCGGATAAAACAGTAAAACCGATCGATTAAAAAAAAAAAAAACTAAACTAAAAATAACTGAATTAAACTTAAGACTTGATCGGTTTTAGGATTTAAAAATATATATATTTATATTATAAATAAAACTAATGGTATATTGGATAAAAGATATATTGTATAATTTTAAATTATTATATAAATATATTTTTTATATTATATAAAATAGAAGTAAAATTAAAATTAAAAGGAAAAGGACCGATTGGTTTGATTTATTTGGGTATTAATTTTAAACAATGACCGATTAAATTAATTGAATAAATTGTTTTTTTATAATCAATTAATTTCAAAGCAAGGAAATCTAATCGAATTATTAAATTTAATCGATTCAATAGGTTAAATCGGTTCAAATTTATCAATGTTTACTATTTTATGAATTATGATATGAAGTCATGTGCAATGTAAAACCAGTGTTAAAAAAAAAAAAAAGACCAACTCGAGTGGTTGGACTAAGAATTTGTGGTTTGTTCAGTCCAGTGCATATCATAAAATCAAAAATTCTTTGAAACTATAAAAATCCTAAAAAATTGGAATTTTAAACTATTTGATTTGATTCGATTTAAATCTTTAACCTCTTTAATTTATATTAAAGATAATATTATTTAATAAAATATATATTTTTATTAACCTTAATATTTATTTAATGTTCTAAAATTTTTAAAAATAAATTTGATCAATTGAATCGATAACAAAGAATTTTACCAATTTGATCTTCGGTCTGAATTTAAATATTGTGAAGAACTCAAGTTCCTAAGATTATTTTTCAACCAAAAAATAAAAATAAAAATAAATATTGAAAAATTTTTAACTTAGAAAAATTGTGTAATATGATATTATGAAAAGAATATAGATAAATAGATTCCTATGCAAGTGATTAAATAGATTATCATTTCTCTATTTGTTTAATACTTATTTTTTTTATACCATTGAATTTCCAATGTAAACAAACAAAACTTTTTTTAACAAATTAATATATCTATATTAATAATAAAATATTTATTTAGTTTATTATTACGAGTTAAGTAAAATAAATTTAATAAAAAAAATACAAAACTCCATCAGAATAAAAAAAATCAAGCAAAATATAAAAAACCACTAATCATAAATCAAATACTAATAATATGATAAGAATATTTATATCTTTCAATTCTTTTTTTTTTTTTATAATTTGAAAAAGTTTTCTACTCCTTTAAAAAAGTTTCATTTTTCTTAAAAATTACCTATTAAAAAATTACCAATGTAATTTTTTTTTTCAAATAATATATATTTTTCACCTTAATGCACAAATATATAGTTAATTATAAAAGGATTGGCTGAGTTCGGTATTATGAGATCGAAAAGATCAATTCAATTTTTAAATTTACTTAAAAACTTAAATGAAAATAATAATATTAAGATTAATTAATTACTTTTATATTTCTAAAAAGTTATCCACTTATAATAAACATCATATTTAGCTTCTTCTTTTTTTCTTATAAAACATTTTTTTCATATTACATTTTTCTTTTTATTTCCGTTCATGTAATTTTTTCTAGACTTATTCATAAGCCGGTTCAAATTTTAAATAAAATTTTTAAAAATTTGATATTATCCCAGATAACCTAAAATACTATTTTAATAATAATTTTTTATTTAAATATAATTATAAAAATAAATTAATATTAATATAAAAATAATATTTTAATATTATTATATAATAATTAAAAATAAAATTTTAATTCAAATCGAAATAAAAAAAATCGAATAAAAACCTTGCCCAACTTATAAACAAGTATATATACACTTCATTTCTCTCTTTATTTTATATAATTTTATTATTTTTCTGGCTGCCTTAATTTCTTCTGTAAATTGAAACCCCTAAAAAAAAAAAAAATTTCTATTCCTTCAATGTAAAACTCTCTAGGTTTTCTACCCAAAGGCAGAGGCAGCTTCGCCACCTGACTAGTCGTGTCTCCGCCTCGAGCACCTCCGTCCCGCAAGGTACAACCTTTTTACTTGCCCGCTTTTCGATATTCTTTGTTAGGTCTCTTATCAATTTCCTTTTTACTTGAAAAAAGAAAAATGGAAGCGAGAAAGTTTGAAAGTTTTTTAGTACTTCAGTTCTCTTTTCTGGTTATTTATTATGATTCCATTTCTTTGTTAGAAAAGAATTTTATAGAGTAGAATTACTGTTTTTTTTTCAATTTTTTAGTTTGTCTAAGAAAATGCTTCCTTCGGGATTTAAAAGGTTAAAATGTTCAAGAAATTCTTCTCCTTTGTAGTAAAACTTCTCTTGGATTTTCTTCATAATTCTATATAAAGAAGGGATCTATTTTATTTCATTTTTGTGCAGTAAACGGAGAAATTTGAATATTTATCAGAGTTTGGCATTGAAGTGGTGTTCTGCTGTTCATCTTGGTTATAGGGCTGAATGATTTGTTGTGTTCTTCAATTAAATTTGACAAGTAGGAAGTAAGTATAGTAGATTAGTTTTAGCAATATGGGAAGATCGAGTAGGCGTAAAGGAAAGCATGAAAGAGGTAGTGAGTTGCTACATCATGATTCCCATGAAGGAACCTCTGCCCGTACAAGGCCGATCAGCTATGATGAGATTATGTTAAAGAGGAATAGTAAAAAAGTTAATGAAAATGCCGAGAGTGTCGAAGAAGGCAATGCAGAAGGGCAGAAGATAGCACAGGATAGCCTAATCCAAAATGATTTTAATGTTAACAAATTGGATGGAGGACACAGACATGGCAAAGATTTTTCCGCTGGTCATGAAAAGCATGTGTCAGAGGAAATGGAGAAGAGAAGTTTCCACAAGAAAGTAGAGAATGAATCTAGGAGAAACTATAGCTTGTCTAAACTGAAAAATCGGGAGAATCACGAGTCGGAAAAGAGATTGAAATCTGAAGTGAATAAAGATATGGAGAGATTGAAATCTGAAGTGAATAAGGATATGGGTGTTAAGGATGACGGCAAATATGAGAAACAAATTCATATGAAGAGAAAAAATGAGCGACCAGCAGGTGGTTCTGAAACTGCAGATGCAAAGAAGCATTCGAGGGATTTAGTGGAGAGGGATAGGCATGCAGGCAGAATTGAGGGGAAATCTGAGAGGGATAGCAAGAGAAAACATCAAACTAGAGATGATGAACAAAATAGGGAAAGGAATACTACAAAAAAACATGATATGCGAAAGGAGCATGCTTCGGAAACTAGTGACAGAAAGGAGAAGAAAGAATCTTCAAGATCCCATTATAAGGAATCACACCATAAAAGGAGACGGTCACAGAGCCAAGAACGTGAGGACAAGCATAGAAGATCTACTTCACTCTCACCAAAGTCGCAGAAGCGTGCATCTAATCATTTTTCAGAGCATGAATTGTTCCCACATGGTGTAAAAGGGAGGCATGGAAGACAGCTTTCCGATGACAGGAGCAGAATGACAAGTAATGGTTCAAGTGGCCACCATAAGCGACATGGTCGGTCCACAAGTGGTCTTGGTGGTTACTCTCCAAGGAAGAGAAAGACTGAAGCTGCTGATAGGATACCCTCCCCAGCTCATTGCTCGACTGATAAAAGAACAGCTAAGTGGGATCTTGCGCCTGCAGAAACAGAAAAGACGATTTCTGGTTCAGTTTCTTCTAATGTACAGGCATCAAGTCAAATGGTCTTAAACATGCATGCAATTGTCAGTGCTGTTCCTAGTGTTTCAATTACAGGGAAGCCTCTCGTAGGGGCTTCGACTAGCCTTTTATCATCGAAGCATACCATCTCCTTTGACTCAGTTCAGCTAACAGAAGCTAGCAGGCCTATGAGAAGGCTTTACGTAGAAAATTTGCCAGCTTCAGCCTCAGAGAAAGCTATTATGGAATCCTTTAATAATTTTTTGCTTTCATCTGGCACTAATCATATTCAAGGAACCCCACCATGTATTAGCTGTATTGTAAGTCTCTGATATATTCTTGTTTAACAAATCGGTTCATCATAGAAATTTGTCATGTCATGCCTTACAAAATCTTAAGTGCAGATACACAAAGCAAAGGGCCAAGCTCTCGTTGAATTCCTCACGCCAGAGGATGCTTCGGCAGCTCTTTCTTTTGATGGCAAAACCTTCTGCGGTTCCATTCTCAAAATCAGACGCCCCAAAGACTTTGTTGAAGTGGTAGTACAAATGAAAACTCTATTTATTTAATTATCAGTCTTTGTGGAATTTTTTTCTTTTCAGTTTTATACAGTTTTTATTCCTTTCCTGTTTGTTTATATCTTATATATTTATGAATATCTTTGGAATCTCTTTTGTGGAACCGGTGATATTATTAAAACTACAAGTATTTGGCTCCAAAACCAAAAAGATGTGTGACTAGAAATTTGTTACGTGGTCTCTGTTTGCAATTATTATTTTTTGTATAATGACTGATTAGAATGTTTCTGATAATGCACTAACTAAAGTTGTGAGTGATTTTCTGTATATATTATGTGGTACCATACTTTAGAATTTAGGTTGTATTAATTAGAAGTTTGCATTGTTTCTGATCATATCTTTTCATCTCCAGAAGTAACTATGATTTGCTTTTCTGTACAGTTAAGTGTGCATCCTCAAAATGCTCCTTAAATTGATTAGCTTGTACAATATTTCTACTTGGATTTAGTAGTACCCTCTTTAAATCCATAAATGTGACACTTAGGGGTATATGTGTTTGTTGTGAGCTGATACATGGGAACGATATTAAGGTGCCATTTGACGTTGAACCCTTTATTTCTCCACTAGACCCATGTGCTAAATGCAGCCTAACTCGAAAATATTATTGTATTTTTAGGAGTTGAGAGTTAAGACGAGGCCAACTACCACAAAATTTGGAGATTGTACATGGTCCTGTTTACTGAGGCCTTTATGCTATTTCAGACTATATTTGCTTTGAAATTGATGAAGTAAAACCAAAGTAGTTTCGTTTTTAATATATCTGTATGTTAGGCCACTTGTTTGCAATTCAGAATTTTGTTGTACTTTCAATCATCAACTAACCTGGATGATATTTTTTTTTTATGCTTTGTCTTTGTTTCTCGTGTTATAGATAGAATAATTATAGTTCAATTAGTGCTTTCTGTTCAACCAAAAAAATGCTAGTACATTTCTACTGCTTTACTGTTTCTGAGGTATATTGTGGTTACCATCATAGCAGGTTTTCAGACAGTTGCTATTTTCATGCAGACTGGTGAACCGGAGAAATTGGAGGCAACGGTTACAACAGTCGTTGATGTTGTGAAGGATTCACATTACGAGGTATGTATTCTTAACTTGCGTCTCCGTTACAGTTTTGCTGTAAAACACTTTTATTGCATTCAATCATAGGACAGCTTGATTTTTCTAATTTATCTTATCTTCATTTTTAGCTGTTATGCTGTGTTTTTTTTTTCTTTTCTTTTTTTGGTGTTGCCATATTAGTGTGTGCGCTGCTTGCTGACGCATTTAACTTTTGCTGGTTTTTGTGGCAATCTTTACTTATTATTTCCTTTTGTTGCGAGTTTGGTGCAGATCTTCGTTGGCGGAATTTCAAAGGCTCTTTCATCTGAAATGGTAATATATGATTGTAAAACTCGATGCTGCACAAAGATTAGCTATAGGGCTCTTATATTCCTGCATCATCTTCCTCGTCTCTACTAGTTATTCTTTTCTCTTTCTCATTTTCATTTCTAATTTTATCTCTCCTTTAAACTGACAAGGATTTGTATTGTCATTCTCAGTTTGTGGAGATTGCTAATGCCTTTGGTCCCTTGAAGGCATGTCACTTTGAGATTGATGAGGATCTTAGTGAACGATATGCTATTCTGGAGGTATATAGAATGTTTTTATGTATTTTTTACGCTTGCTGTTTTGCAAATAAGTGTCAAACCATTGCAGCTCTTCGCTATGTTGCTCCGACTCTTCATTTTTCTTGAATTACCTGTGTCCAAATACATTTTCAAACGTGGGTATGAGGATATGACCCTCCAAATACTTGTTTGGATGCATACCCGCATATGACACACCCAATTCTGAGTAACATAGGATTTTCTCTTAATTTTTATCTTATTACTTCTGTTCCTTATTCATATTCTCTATTCTTTTATTGTTATTCGATCGTTTCTTTTATGTCTGTAAAAAACTCTGCTTAACTCAAAGATCTTACAAGTCTTAATATATCAGCATGTAGACGAATCTGTTTCTCTCAAAGCCTGTGCGGGTCTGAATGGGATGAAGTTAGGAGGGCAAGTAATTACTGCAGTTCAGGCTTTTCCCGATGACTCGTCCTCGGTACTACACAAGCACTGTCACTTTTCTAACAAAGCTTCAGCTGTAGTCTTTTCTTTCTCTTTTTCCCCTCAATGATCCTAATGTTATGTGGATATTTTGTACTAACTAGAAGAACCTTGTCCTAGGAAAATGATGGAGACCGACAATCCTTTGTTATCCCTCAACTTGCAAGGCCACTTCTTCAGAAGCCTACTCAAGTCCTTAAGCTTAAAAATCTGGTAAAATATATGGATTAGATGCATTTGTATTTATGTTGGTAATGATGTTCTTAAGCTTAAAAATCTGGTAAAATATATGGATTAGATGCACGTGTATTTATGTTGGTAATGATCTCATGTTTCAACTTCCATGGATGTGCGCTAGACGAGTTTTTTTCTAGTGCAATCTTTTTTCTGAAAGGTTAACCCTATTCCTTATGGTATGTTTGTTCTTGTTTTTGTGGCATAGTTCCCAGAGAATTTTTCATCACTATCCGAAGCAGAGGTGGAAGAAGTACTCGAAGATGTACGGTTAGAGTGCTCCAGGTCTTAAAAGCTCCCCAATTTGAATTTTATCTCATTTCATGATCATATTTCTTTTTGGGTTAATCTGAAATCTGTATGTTTACCATGAATCACAGGTTTGGTACTATTAAATCTGTTAATATTGTCAAGCATGCGAACAGTATAACCACCACCGGAGAGAACAAAATGGATGATAATATGAGGGAAACTGGGACTAGGCCGAACCTAAAAGATGATGAAATAAATTTTGAAACTAAGACAAGGGAAGAAGTTACTGATGGAATATCCGAAGGACCTGCTGGAATAAAATTTCCAAGTGACTCTCACGAGGTAATGGCAAGCAACAGCTATAGTGATGAGAAGCCTGTGGGCAACCTTGTGGACGATGTATTATGTCGACAAGGTGAGCTTGAAGGTAATACAAATAGCGAAGACATAAACCATGGGAGGTTTGATGCTGAGCCATGTCAGCCTCAGGGGCTCGATTGCAACAAGGCTGCTGGAACTCAGCTTGCTACTGAAATGGCTGTTGAAGATCTGGCTGTGGAGATTGTAGACAATGCAGTTTCTCAAGAGATTCCTAATCCGATGAATACCATGAAAGAGGAATCAGATTATCATTCTGAAGGGAATGGTGATAATATTGAAAGTGAAGCCACAAATGTCGACAAGATATTGGCGGCCGAAAACTGTTCAAATCTGGGGGAAGTCAATGGAAAGTTACCAGAAGGTTATACTGAGGTGGCTGTTGAAGATCCTGCCTCTAAGAATGTGTCAGTAATGATTTCTAAAGGGACCCCTCGGCTGCTAAATGCCCCGAAAGAGGAACTAGACTCGCAATATGAGAAGGCTGCTGCAAATGTTCGAAGTGAAGCCATAAATGTGGAAAAGAAATTGGTGCCGAAAGAAGATCTGCAGCTGGAGGAAGCTGATGGAAAGTTACCGGAAGCTATTGATGGTTCTGCCGGTAGTGTGAGAATGGATTCAGATGCTATTAAGAAGGATGAAAATAGGATGGCGAACAATCTGCAACTGATTTTTGAGCCTGGCTGTGTATTTGTCGAGTATAGAAGAATAGAAGCATCATGCATGGCTGCTCACTCTATACATGGACGCTTATTTGATAACCGGATTGTGACAGTGGAGTACATTGATCCAGATATTTACTGGGCAAAATTTCCAAAATGAACTCGGATCACTGCTATTGGATAGGTATACCCCCTTCAACCAACCTAACCTTTAAACTCCCCACGTGCTTATTTTCCTAGTATGTCATCTCATTACACTAGTCGTCGGCGAAATGACACAAGGAAATCTTAATTTGACTAGCTCCGATTTAGAAGAATCATTTTTCAGACCCAGATTGGCTTCAACTGGTCTGCTCTTTTTTGTTTATGCAGGAAAGACCCTTTGTTACAAAATATGAGGCAATTGGAACTGGAACTTATCACAGCAACTCTGGGCTTTTAAATCTTAAGCATCTGCAGTTCCCTTTTTTATCCTTAAGCTGTGACCCCATTTACCGAAAGAAGGGGAGATACATCTATCTGACCGGCTTGGTGGTTGTCATTAACTCATATATCAACTTACCGAGAAGCCATTCTGTCTCTACTTTTATTTGCCATTACTGTAAGAGTGGGTAAAAACTTACTTGAACATTTGTGCATTACACACTGGTATTTTTGTAGTCTTGTAAGAATATAGGGCTACTGACTAGTTTTTTTGGCACTTTCATCACCAATTAATACATTACAGGGTTAATCCATGGATTTAGAATTTAACTCTATTAGTTTATACGACTATCTTTTAAAGATGACATCTAATAGGTCAAAGATGACATCTAATAGATTTGGGTTCAAATCTCAATATGATCTTTTTTTCTTTTACTGAAAAAACGGTGTCCATCAATGATATTGGCAGCCTTGGCTTATTGCAACTGGTTAATACAATGTATTTTGAATTTATGGATCAGTCATGCAGCAGCCTAGGCAAATTTCTAGGTACGTCTCTGACTGTATTATATAAATTTAAGTACAATAATTTCACATCTATATAACGTAAATGAAACATATCTCCTCAATGTGATTTTGTCCTAGGAGAGAGAATTGCTTAACAAATGTTTGTATGAATAATAATATTGCAACGAGTTGGATTAGTTTTATGTTGGGTCAATTCGGGTTTTAGTATTTTTTTGGATCACTTTCGAGTTTATGTCATCTTTGGTTTGAGTCACTTTTGGATTCGGGTTCAGATTGTTGACTTTTTTTTTTTGATAAATCGGATTGGATCAAGCTTTAAATTCGGATGAATTGATTGAATTTTTGGGATTCAAATTAAAATTAACAGTCTAACTTAGCCATGGTTGAAAAATGGACCAGATCAGCTAATCGAACTAGAGTTCCAACCAATCTTGAATTACTAAACTGGTAAAAAAAAACATTGAAAACAGTTAAAAACTAGAAAGTAAAAAAAAAGCCAATTTTATTTTTTTAAAAATAATATTTTTTGTAGTTTTTGAAATTTGAACTCATGACCTTTAAAAATTATACTAAAAGCTAACCACTGAATTAAATGCATATTTTTATGAATAATTTAATTTATTTAAGATTTACTTAACACTAAAATTCTTTTAAAATATTTAAAATCTTATTCGAATAACCTAATAAATTTAACTGATTAATTCAAAAATCAAAATTATATCGATTCAATCTCTAATCCGATTTTCTAAACCTTGGATTTACTCTAATCCCTTTTCTCCTTTACGAAAGAAAACGTTTTATTGTTTTCTTTAAAGGCCAGGGCCCAAAACACTAATACCCAAAGACCATCTTAAGATAAAAAAAGCCCAAATGTAAAAAAGAGGAAAAAATCATTATCCTCACATTCCTTTGCTTTTCCTTCACAAAAGCAACCAGATAAAGCAGCAAAAAAATAAAACACAGACAAAAGCAACAATGGCAACGTTGGCTACTTGGGGAACTACTTCAGTTCTTCGGTTCAACAAACCACAGCCTCTAAAGCCAAAGCCATCTTCACAACTTCTGGGTTTCGTCACTTCCCAACTCAGCGGCATCAAAATCTCCTACAACCTCCCCGACGTTGCGGCACCATCAAAATCCATACCTTCACCTTTCAATCCTGCTCTCCAGCCTGTTGCTCGTAAAATCCTTTGTCTCTTTTGATTTTTGCTCATAGTTTTTTTTACAATTTTTTTTCTGTGATTAAATTTCTGGGTTGGATTGGTTTTTAACAATTTTGTAATGCAAGTAGGTTTTATTAGGAGTGTCGTAGTGAAATTTTCTCTGGTTTTTTCTTCTTTCTTTTTTATAATTTTAATCCAAAGTTTAAATGAAAATGTGAAGTTGATTGGTTTGAGAAAATCTTTGAATTATTTGAGTTTGGGAAAAAAAAAAAAAAACCTTTTGTTGGCAACCCATGCTAATTTTAAAGCTGGAATCAGTTTATAAAATGGAGTTTATCAAAGTTCAAATACATGTTCTTTTTTTTTTTGGGGGGGGGGGGGGTCTGATTTGCTTAAAGAATTGGCCTTTTACGTTAAGGGCTAAGGAGAGAACTTTGCTTTTTGTTGGTTTAATGAACGGTTTATGGAAGAATTTTTTATGGATTTGGGTGGATGAGCAGCTAGACTTGAGTGTTGATGATTGGTTAAGTGCTATGTTATCATAATTCGGAAGTGAATGTCGGATATAGGTATATTGTTTACCATAAATATACTTAATTTTTTTTAAGTTGTTTTATATATTCAGAGGATTATATTTTTATATTCATATCCGAATATGTCAAATACGGGTGCTTTAAGGCAGATGAAGAGTCGGGATAACTTAGGCTAAGTGTTCAAGACTAAATGTAAGTTCATGGCTATGGGAGTCATAAAATGTCGGTCATGACTTTCTCCCTTTAATTTTAGAACTAAAGATAGCATTAACGTGAAATGTGATTGCTCGGACGCGGACTATGAATATTGTGATTCGATTATCTTGATCGATCTTTTTTTTTGCAGGGAGAGTATGCCCTTTCACCGGGAAGAAGGCGAACAAAGCTAACAAAGTCTCGTTCTCGAACCACAAGACGAAGAAATTACAGTTTGTCAACCTCCAATACAAGAAGGTTTGGTGGGAAGCCGGTAAGCGCTACGTAAAACTCCGATTATCGACCAAGGCATTGAAGACCATCGAGAAGAATGGATTGGATGCTGTTGCTAAAAAGGCTGGGATTGATCTTCGCAAGGAATGATTAAAAAAAAGAAGAAGAAGAAAGGTCTGAATGGCTAATTTCTATTCTTCTCCCCTTGTTTTAATTTCCCTCTTCCTGTGTTGTCACTCTTTTTAGCTTGATACGTTGAAGCCTTTAATCCTTTTGCTGAAATGATCAGTAGCTGAATTTTATGTTTTCCGGACTCGAATTGTCGGATATGAATATGTTTCTGACACGAATATATTTAATTTTTTCAAATTTTCATGTGTTTGGAGGAATAAACCCTTATAACCATATTTTAATGTGTCGAATGTAGGTCTCGTACATAGATATTTAGGAAAAATGAAGAGTCCAAGTGATATAGACTGTATTTGTGTTAAATGCAGCAGTTTGAATCCAAAGTTTTAAGTTCTACTAGTTCATGCTATCATCACTTCAGTCTAGCATCTAGAAGGTCCAATGTTCAAATCTTGGTACCTCCATTCTTTTTTCCTTCTTTCTATAAACGATCCAATATAGCCTAGAAATCCAACAGGATTCGGCTGCCTCAACGAGAGCTCCAACCTGGCTTGCAGATGACATCCCTCACCTGTATTCGGTCGGTCATGATATAATCAATACAATTATCACAATTATCAAAACCGCAAAATAATAACCGTTAATTACCAAAGCACTAACCTAAAGCAACTCCATTGTCAGTCTGGCAGTCATCTGAAGCGTAGGCCTCAATTATCTTGTCAATATAATTGATAAAAACACATAAATGCTCCAAAAACCCCCCAACATAGCAAAATAAATTCAGTCCAAAAAAAAAAAGAAAAACCTAATATAACTAACTTTTTTAAGCTTGCAGTCAAAGTGTCATTCACCAGGGCTTGAATGTCTTGTATGTTAATAGCCTAATTATGTTTAATATTGACTGTTAGAGAATGCAACTTAAGCGGAGAAGAAAGTTTTTTTTATTTTTTATTTCAAACAACCTTAATATATGCTAGATGACCTAAGCTAAGATGTACATAAATGACATGTCCAAAATTACATCATATGATACAACAATCGAAGGAAAAAAAACAATAAACAGATAAAAGCTGCTTATCTAAAGGGTTCAATTGGTGCAGATTCTTCAAGAAGTGCGGCAGCTTCAAAGCATTCAGCAGCTTCAATGGCTGATGCACTAACATCAGCCTTGTAGAGCAACCCCAGATTGTACCAGGCGGCCGGATTCGTTCGATCGAGTCGAAGGGCATCCATTAAAAAACTTCTCACTATAGGCATTGATTGGCCACCGAGCTGTCTGAGAATGCAAGCAGTTGATATCAAGCTCGGAACATGTGCGGGTTCTACATCTAACGCTTTCTTGTATGATCTCAGAGCATGCTGGTGAAGCCCCTTCGCTTCGTTCAACAAGCCTATAACGAAATCCCCACCAAGTTTTAGCGAATGAGTTCACTCAACCATCGAAACAATTACCTATTGTGAATGCTAACATATACGAACAAGCAATAAGGTATATAAACTGATAATGAGTTCATAAGAGAACGACAGAAAAGTTTCAACCGAAGTTTATATTAGATCAAAAGATATGATCTTAGAACAATTCAAAGCAATCCTCTTCCAATTTTCCAGCAAGGAAGAACTCTTACCATACTCGTAGAACTTTGTAAAATACAAATAGCCTACTTTGGGATGCAGGGAAAAGTACTTACATAGTGCTGCATATGACCAAGTGTGTATTTTCGTAAAAAAGTGGCTAGAAATTATTTTCTCGGCTATGGTAAATGATTTATAAGCTACCGCTAACACATATCGAAGTAAGAACGGAGCAAAATAAAGCAGCACAGAATTTAATAACCAAGAGTCTGAGACTCTAGCTTTGCAAGTACGAATGATTAGGATGACATGTTGAGTACAAACTGGCAGCAAGTTTTAGCTAATACACATTAGTAATCAAAATCTCAAGAATGATTTATCAACAAGAGATACGTGTTAGTATATGTGTACCTGTAGAGTACCATCTAGTAGCCGAAAAAGGACTGATGGCCTCGGATTTTGACAAACAGACCTCGGCATCCCGCCACTGTGACAAGCTCGTGTACACATTAGCTAGATCGTGCCATGTTTCCATTTCCAAGTTTCGATCCCACTTTCCCTTGGTCTGCCGAGGAATAAAAAGAGCGATTTATAAGAATCATTTGAAGGACTTCTGACATTTATGATATACGTGCTAGTGCCATTTGCTCCGACTAGATTTGATGAAAGTTTCTATAGTCATACACATACAGGGATGATGCAGTTAATATCTTTCGCCCACATCAATATGTGTGAGGATCAGAACCGACAACACACTGTCACTCCTATTGAACTGCTTGCAGATTTTAACTCGATCGGAATAACATACACTATGGCCGACTGAAACCGAGCATAAATTTTCAACTCTTTTACTCCATTTACCCTAATGTTTTGCATGGCTCTAAAGTTTGATTGGTGATAGTACTATCGAAGAGACACTTAAATGTTACTAAGAAAATTGATGAGAAATTTATATTATCAAGTCTTTCTATCAGAGATGAAACTCAAATTATTGTTTTTTTTTTTTTTTGGGCACTTTCTCCCATAAAATTGTCAACCAGATACTACTTTATCCCCCTTTGGCAAATTCAAATTCAAAAGGACAAATTCGATAAAATGGTAATTCATAACCTACCTTAAGAATTTTCTTCCCAGCACCCGAGCTTTTATACTGAACTTGGAGAACAGCAAGTAGATGAGTATACGTCTCAACTGCATTTTTTAATTGGCCCTGTGCAATCTGAAGTTTAGCCTTGGTTCGCAACAGTTCTCCTTGGTCCCACTTCCCGGTTTGGTTAAGAGCAGCGTTAATTACTGTCTCGGCATCAACAAACCGTTTCTGAGCTGACAATATCCGAGCCAAAAGGACATATCCTTTAACATTAGACCCTGCTTCTAGTTTCAATAGCTGCTTTGCATAGTAAAGTGCAACATCCAACTTTCTTTGCTCAGCATTTTCGAGACAAAGATGGAATACAATGTATGGGTCCCTTTCTCTCATCATCTTTTCTGCAGTTTCGAGCGCCTCAATTGTTTCAGACAGTTTCACTATCCTCTGAGAATCGGAAGACACAAGCCTAGACTGAGCAGAAAATAAAACTCCCAGTAAGCAGTTTGCTTTGCTCGCCATCTGCCCACATCGACCATTCAGTCCAGCAAGGGCTTTCTTCGTCCAATTTATTCCTTCCTCAATAGAACTCGTATTCTCCCCACAAATTTTCGAGGCTAGCAATAATTCCAAAATGCAGTCGGGGTTGTCTTGGCTATTCAAAAGATTCTGCAAAAGATTCAAAGCAATTATGTCCTCACCTTCACCATAATAGCAGAGAGCCAAAGTAGAATATTTTTCTTTTCTTTTCATGATCTCCGGATGCAACTCTTCAACCTGATCAGCTATGGCTCTTAGTTCCCCCGAAACAGATAATGCGAAAGCAAGATGATCCAAGATAGACGGATCCCATCCAATCCTTCTGAGAAAAAACTTTCTCAGTAGAATTAGCAATAGAAGAATAGCCTCTTCTATGTTGTTTCTCGGCACAAAGGAACCTTCGATCTGTGAACGGAGGGTCGGGGGGCTTGCTTCAGCACCGCTGTATAAAAGCAACACCGCAAATTCCTTCTCAAGTTTTGCTTTGGTTCCCGTATCGAGATTCCAGTAATAGAGGAGAGCCCGCCGGTACGACAAGATAGCTTCTTGGGGATCTCCTGCAAGTTTCCATAGGTCCGGTAGCAATTCCACAGCTTTGTTCAAAATTTCCTGCAATTTACAATCCGTAGAGAAATTGTCCAGCAGGCCCTCAGGCAATGCAGATTCAACGGTGTCCAAAATAACTTTGCATGATTGAGCAGCTTCTGTAAAAATATCAGAAAAAAGTTATAAATATTATAGATGACTATCACACTGAACCATCTAGGAAGCCTAAAATTTCAGTCTTTCAGTTCCTATTAGGTCCAAAAATTCAGTACCATTGCATAAGAGATCTTCGAAAATAGATACATAAAAAGAAAATGAAGGGCATACCTCCGAATCTTCCAAGGTGCTGCAATGATTTTGCTTTCAGAAAAATAGCTTCAAGAAGCAAGCTAACGGCATGCATAGACATAGCTGGATCAGCATCACTTTCCGAGCGGCGCCGGTTTTGTTCACATCTTCTGGAAAGGGAGACTTTCATCTTGGAAGTCACTACGGCAACATCTATTCCTTCAAATACATGAAGTGCAGCTTCTATATTTCCTTTTTGGTACTCAAGCCTTCCTAACAATGCCCTAGCTTCCTATAAATTAAACTATTTGTCAGATAAATCTAAGTATCGTAAATCAATCTCACATGACATTGACCGATAGCGACCCGTTCCTTCAGTAAACTTGCTGACGAATTTCCTTAGATGTCGAAGATCACAAGAGTTCAAAAGACAAAAAAAAACAAATGATAAAAGCAAGAACAGAGAAGAAGTTGAAAGCCGGAAAGAAAATTTAGATGATACTAACCTCATAGTTCAGATAACCACTCTCACGAAGCGATGACTCAGCTTCTTCAATATTGCTATTATCAACCTTTGTCTCCACCATCTCACCAGCTCTAGACGAGTAACCACTCACCGAATAATCCCGAGTCGCTAGGGATTCAGAAGAAGCATTACTATTATTGTCAACTCTTAACTGCTGTCCTGACCAGATGCACTTCATCATTTTCAGAAATCCCACTCGAATACTGAATCCCCGCCGCTTATTTACCCAATCCTTAACTGCCATACCGTTTCGTTACACTCGAAATCCTTTCAACATATGGCATCAAGATAATGAAACCATCGCGAAATTAGAAGCATTCAAAGATCATAAACATCATAAAAAATGCAAGCATTTAGCACCTCGTTATGTATTATCAAGCTTTTGAGATAGAAATCAAAATGTTCAATCATCTACCTAAAAGCAAAACATAATTAACCTTTGTACTGAAGGAAAAACAAAGATCATGAACTCAAAACTTAATCCGTAATTCCAAATCTTAGCAGCTTTTTGAATACTGGAAGCACTTGAACCCTAAAATTCTGAACTACGAATTTAAACCAAAAATCACATCATGAAACAAGGAAAAAAAGAAAAAAAGAAACCTACTTATTTTCCTGCAGCACAGGCTGAGAAAAACCACCATAAACACCCAATGACTGGGCTTTAAAAAGCCAATTTTCTCATCAAAGATAGAGAGTACAACTAAATAAGAAAAATCCCAGAAAAATTCAACTCAAACACGATGAATTCAAAGCAACCCACACCACAAAAAAAAAAAAAAAAGAGAAGGAAAATACTAAAATATCATAAAATTGAAAGCTACAGTTTGGAGGTAAAAACTAGTGAAAATAATCACTCATTTACAATCATCATTCAACTTAAAAAAAGATCAAATGGGGTTAAAAAATAGCTAAAAAAAGTACCTTTTCATTGCCAAAAAACATTGACTGAGCCCACCAAACACCCACATCACTGTTCATCTCCACAATTCACCCAATTCATAAAAAAGGGTCCTTAATTTTTCACTTGAAAAGCAAGAATCCAAAGCAAAGCAATCATATTTCTTTTCTTTTTTTTTTTTAATTTCTTCTTCTGCAGCTGCTTTAGCTTCTCATTTTGGTTGGACTAAAGTTTTGATTTTGATCTTTTTTTCTTTTTTTTTTGGGTTTTTATAGGTTTGATGGGTCATAAAGTGAAAGTATGAGTGCATTAAATTATGAAATCTAACACTGCACCGCACTGGTACTTGTCATTAAAGATATGAACCAAAGGGTAGGTTTTTTTTTTTTTTTTATAATTTTTCATTGTTGAGAGTAATAATAAATGTTATACCATTCAAAGAATTGCGTTTTTAAATTTAAAATTATCGAAAAGTCTTTCTTTTCCTTTTTTTTTTTTTTTATGAAAGGGAACGTCCCTGGCCCAGCTTGAAATCTTCTTCTCACCTTAGTCAGCTTCAAGCTCCATGGTCCCTACAGATTCTCTCTCTCCAGCTGGCTGCCAAAACTGAATAAAAAATTGAATAGAAACTTAAATTAACGTGACTTTTAAGTTATGGATTTTAATGTGTTGAATAAGTATTGAATTATTTAATAAATATAAAATATAATAATTAATATAAATTTATATATTTAATGTAATAATTTTTTAATAGATGATAATTAAGAGATTAAGAGATTTAATTCTCATCATTTAAAAAAAAATAAAAGTTAAAAAAATAAATTTGTTATTATATTATATATAAGTATTAAAATTTATTATTTTATTTTATTTTTATTAATATTTGCTATCATATTATGTTATCATTAGCACAAAAAATGCAATTGCCAGATTTTTCTTTGGCAAAGACAATTTAATAACTCCAAAAAAAAAAAAACACCCTTTAATATGTTTTCATTTCTTTTAAAAGTTTTTTTATATTAAATTAATTATTTTTCGCAAAATTTAAACAAATATTACAATAATTAAAAGAATTTTTTTTTTTTTATAATTTTTGGCTTGTAGAGGAGGCTTGGATTTTCTGTTTTGCTTATTGTTGTCTCCTTTGGAGGCCAGTTGAGTAGATTTTTTTAATTTCGTAAATAATTTATGAAGCACGGATATTTTTATCAAAAGAATATTTAAAAATATAAAAATAAAATTGAACATTGATTAAATATAATCAAGATATGATTGGATATGGTCGAACATACAATAAAGGTTTTTTTTCATTTTGTTTTTGTCCCCGAAATATGAATAACAATGAGCTAATTGATTATAATTGGAGTTTTCAGATTCAAGTTTTTAAATTCAAAAATAACTTTTTTTTAAAAAAAAATGTCTATTTGCATGTTATTAATTGAAAATATCAATTTAATATTTTTATTATATACAACGATATAAATTATTTTTTACGACCGTGTCCTGTTATCTTGTATCTTAATTTTTAAAATTCTCTCATGTCCTTGATATGTCATAACCATATTACATGTACATATTCATACTTCCTAGGTTTTCATGTTAACTGTTAATTTAGAAAAGCCTACAAAAGTAGAAGATGCAAGAAGATATCAAAATTTCTGTCTTCGATACCTGCACTAATGTCTAAACCAGTAAGAGAGTATTAGAAAGGCAAAACGAATAAGCAAAGATAACAAAATGTTTTCTTTTACCTTAGTCCATCACTTACTTAACTAGATCAGTCAACAAAAAGCAATGTATAAGGGTATCAAAATTTTATCTTCAAAACGTGCTTCGATGTTTAACTCACTAAGAGATCATTCAAGAGCATAATAAAATGTTTTTATTTTTCTGTTACCTTTGGCCATCATTTACTTATATGTTTCTAAGTGCTTGTAGGTTTAGCAGATATTACATAGAGTATCTCTGCTTTACTTAGAATTAAAAATAGTTACGGATTTATCAGATTATTTTATATTTGCAATTTTTGTACAAAAGATGTCGCAATCTAAGAATGAAAAAAAATTACAGATATTCAGATTTAAACTTTAAAACCATTAAGTTTCACATTTTAAAAACAATTGCATGAACTAATGCAATTCTTAAGCATCTATTTCATTTAGAATAACTAAATAATTGTGGATCTATTAGGTTCTTTTATATATAAATATAAAAGCGGTTGTAGTATGAGATTAGAGAAAAAAGTTGCCGATAATAAAATTCAAATCCAAATATGTTGAATTTTATCTTTTAAAAATAATTAAACAAACTAACTGAACTAAACTATGAATTCATAAAAGGCTCAACTTAACTTGAAAATTTAAATGTTTTGAATGTTACTATGTTTAAAGATTTAAATAAAGATTGCAACACGACGTTACAATTATTATTTTAATATTTTGATTTTTTTTACGTTAATAATATTTGCAACCAATATTTATCCTAATTTATTATAATAATATTTATTATATTTATAATTATAATAAATAAAATACAAAAAAAAAAATTAATCCTCGTTACTTAAAATTTCTAGTTATATTACTTTGGTTTTACTCCAAACCATTTCTTTTGCAGATGTAGTGTAAGACAAAAGTCAAATCTAGCGTAGTATTTCAGCATTTTTTTTGTACTTTGCTCAAAGTGAAAAGCGTGATCCCACTCACGCAAATGATCCAACCTGGCCCCTTGGTTTCCTTGGTTTTAGGATTAGTTTCTAGTCATACTTTATAATTTTGTACATAATATAATTATAAAATATAAATATAATATAAAATATTATATATTACATAAAAATAATAT
>JAQSVH010000008.1:13814636-13824658 GCA_029448705.1 Adansonia digitata
TGTAATCTTTTCTTTAATTTTGAAATTACAAGATTTTTTATAACAAAAGCGAAAATAATACAAATATAATAAAATAAATAAATTAACGAACCTAAATTTTGGTAGTGCTAATGTGAATTAAGAAATAAAAAAGACCTAATTTCCAGATGCAACAAGCAATCGCTCCACTTCTCCACACGTCTCCCTTTTTCTTTCTCTTTTTCTCTATATATGAACCTCCAAAATCCTTCTCCAAACCCTCTAAACCCTCTCTCTTTCATTTCCCTTTTTTTTTTCCCACTAATTCTTCTTTTTTTCTCTCCATAAAAAGGAAGAAGAAGAAGAAGAAAAAAAAAAAACAATGGTGAAGTTCTCAAAGGAGCTTGAAGCTCAACTAATACCAGAATGGAAAGAGGCCTTCGTTAACTATTGGCAACTCAAGAAGCATATAAAGAAGATCAAGCTGTCTAGAAATATTAAGACACAAACTTCACCTCATGACGTAATTAATCAGGAATTTGGTCGATCCATTTTTGACCCCATTCGTTTCATCGCCATGAAAGTCTCCAACAAGCTCTTCAGCTCCAACAACAATACTGAGATCATTCAGGTATAAAAGCTTTATATAACCTAATCCATCAATCTAAAAAAAAAAAAAATTTTTTTTAACTCTTTTCTGCATGTTTTGGGGTGTCTTGGAAAATGGGTTTCAATCATTTTCGCATTTCTTCATCGATTTTTACATTAAGTTACGAATTTCTTTTACTTCAAAAATGGTTTTTTTAGCCTTTTGTTCTTTTGTTAAAGTTCATCCCCTGATAGTGTTGAAAAGATAGTTCAGTCATTTTCAGGTTTCTAATAGCACTGTCATCTTTAGATATAAGAAAATTACACGACGTGAATAAGAGAAAATAATTAAAATATAATTTTATTAAAAAAATATAAATTTAATATCAATATACAAACATATTACATTCATGAATTTTTAAATTTATTTTTAATAATTAAAATATAAAATAAGATACCAAAAAATCGCCAAATCCACGAATTTCAAATTCTATTTCTCCGAATTTCCGTCTGTCTACTGTTTTCTAATGGTTTTTTTCCCTTGAATTTTGTCCCTCGTCCTTTTGCTGGTCCTTCTTTTGACCTGCAAATTATTATTGTTTTCTTCCTTCTTTGTTTTTCTTTTTACGAAATTTCGGCTGAGATTGTTGTTGTGTTTTTTTCTCCCGTTGATTTGAAAACAATTTCTTATTCGTTTCGTTTATCACCGTTTGATCAAATGGGTCCCATATCAAAGCCCTACCATTATCAAAAGTTCTATTGAAACAAGATAGCTAAGTTTTTTCATAAAAGTAAATATTTATAAATTATTTAATAAACAAACCAAAAAAGAGAGGAAATAATTGGTAAATAAATTATTAAAATCAATCATCAAGATTGGAGTGACAATGACAACCCAATGCTATTAACTTAATTTGATTCTTATAATTATTTTTGAAAGGTCTATAATTATAAATTAGATATTAGAATTTTAATATTTACATTTCTTTTTTCATTCTCAAATTAAAAATTTATAGTCAAAGAAATAAGCTAATGATTTGAAAATGTTCAATACTATATGAATAATTTGATAGAATTAAGAGGCCAATCCTTGTTATGTTCATAATTTTCCCAATTTCTATTCATTTGACATACTTGAAAAAGATATTACAAGCATAAGTATTCTCGAACCCATAAACTCCAAAAACCTTGTTAATAACTTCAAGCCAACTGAATTAATACTCAAACGGACGATTGAATCTTAGATGTAAATTTGAAGATATAATGGAGTATATATAGTTGTTTCTTTATGATGAATTTTTGGGCACTTTTTCTTTTTTTAATATTTGGGAGAGTCTCTGATTTTGTCACGAAAGCAAGTTAAAGAAACGGTTGCAAGTGCTGCTAAATATCACGAAACTATCGTGAAAAAAAAGGAAGAAAAACAATAGCCTATCCCCAAAAAATCAGTGAAAAAGGCATCAAAAGATAAAGGGAAGTTGTTCAATATATAAGTTTTTTATTTTACAATTTTTTCTTTGATTTTATAGGTAAGGAGTAAAAGCGTGGAGGACGGTAGTGATGAAGAACAAGTACTCTATCAAACCGAGCTTGTTCAATTATTTTCCGAAGAAGATGAGGTACATAATATATCGGATGTAATTGATGCTATCACGGTAAATTATGATAAATTAACGGACATAATAAAAAATTGTAAAATCGTATTGTGATCGTTTTTTTTTTTAGGTTAGGGTATTTTTTGAAAGGTTGGATGAAGAGTTAAATAAGGTGAACCAATTTTACAAGACTAAAGAGAGTGAGGTTCTTGAGAGGGGAGAGGTTCTGAACAAGCAACTTCAAATCCTCCTAGAACTCAAGCAGATCCTCGCCGACCGGCGGCAACAACGGAAGCCGAATAATGCCGGGATTCTTCCACGTTCTTTGTCATCTTCTCCACGCAACTCTGCTTTCTCGTCAGGTCAGAGAGTTTGTATTTTTCTTTTCTATGAAATAAGACCGACCCTTCATTTGCTAACTGATTTATGATGCTTATATTATTCGAATTCTTTATTTTTAAAAATATTTATATTTAATATTTATATTCAATAAATTTTTAGATATATAAGTATACGAATAATCCTTCAAAACATTAACCTTTATTGAACACTTGCTCAAATCTAAAACTAATGCAAATCCGAATTGATAAATCGTCATATTCAACTTGTGAGCTAAAGAATAATATGGGATTTTCGATTAGTTTATTGGAACATTAATCTGACTTGGCATGATGTAAGCTTGTTGCAGTAATTTGGAGCTTAATTTCACTACTGAAATTCAGAGACTTTGGTTCTTTTGTATTGATTATTGCAAACTTTGTCAAGTTCCTAGCCTATTGCCTGGCTGAAAGTTTCGATCTTTCTAAAGAAATTTTTAAAGTAAAATTCTAAATATATTGATATTAAAGTTCAATATCATCCCCAAAAAAACAGTCTAAGCCAAGCCTTGAAACAAAAATGAAACAAACGATTAATCTGCAATTTGGGTTGATATTTCACATTAGATTAATTATATATACTTAATTAATGCAGAAAGGCCTGCAGAATCGAACCATAGTTCCAAAGAAATCTCAGAAACAGATGAAGTGATCGCAGCTTTAGAGAGGAACGGGGTGAATTTCATGAACTCGGCCGCAGGCAGGTCCAAGACGAAGCAAGGGAAGCCGAAGATGGCGATAAGGATCGACATCCCGGCAACGACACCGGGTCGCACCATCTCGGCTGTCACGGCCATGATCTGGGAAGATCTAATCAACAACCCAAAGAAAGAAGGCCCTGTGGACTTCATCAATCGGAAAAAGATTCAATGTGCCGAAAAGATGATCAGGAGTGCATTTGTTGAACTCTACAAGGGCCTCGGTCTTCTCAAAACTTACAGGTTAATTGATTATTTTCTTCACTTCACTATATATATATATATATATATATATTTATTGAGAATTTGATTTAAGTAATGGGTGCTATAGGGTCGATTGGGGTGAATATCGGTAGTGAAAACTTGTAAAATAGGAATTGTTTAGATTCATGAATTAGGCTATCTATTCTATCTCATAGATATTATTCATCATTCGGACTTTAGATTTGATTTTTATTAATTTGAGCTATTTAGGTTTAGTCTGAATTATTATCTAATGATAAATTTAATTTTTTTTAATTTAATCATTAAAAATACATAAATATTAATATAAAAAATAATATTTTTTAAATATTATCATAAATATTAAAATGGGTTTTCAAGCTACCCAAGCATGAGTAAAAAAAATTTCAAAAAGACTAGGTTATAGCTTAATCCGATCATAACTATTATTTAATAATAAAAAACTTTTAATAATTAATACAAATATTTAAATACTTTTATTAAAATTAATTATAAATATATATAAAATAATATTATATAATATTATTATTAACAATAAAACAAACTTTTAAATCAGCTAACCCAAACATGAAAAAAAAATTTAATTAAATTATAATCTAACTCAATATATAAATAATTTTGTATATAATATGATATTTTTTTTAAAACCCCAAAAAGAAATTAAAGTTGGAGGCTAGAGTTCACACGGCAAGGGACAAATTAACACATCGTAAAGGCTTTTTTTCTTCGGCTTTTACAAGTACAGATTGGTGGTTGAGAGTGATGGCTTAATCTCTCTTTTTAAGTTGGCTGTTTCTGAAACTTACTCCAGATTTTGTTCTTGGACCACAACTTGTCGACTGTCAAAAAGGTCACGCAAGCAACAAAATCCAAGAGAGAGAAAAGAAAAAAGTTTAGGGCCTTGGGATATCAAAGTGAAATCTATAGTTTTCTGGACTGTGACAAGGTCGGCTCAGACGGTCCAATATCAGTGCTTTTGCTGAGATCTAAGATTTCATTATTTTAAATTCTACGTTACTTTAATTCAGAAATAAATATATATTTAATATTAATATTTTTAACTTATTTTAAATTTTTTATAAATTTAAAATTTTTTTTAAAAGTTATATTTTCATACTTATATTTTGATATATTCAAATACATATATTAAAACATAAATATTTCAAAATTCAAATAAACATAGATTTTAATCATAACCCATCACGAAAAATCAATAACAGTCTTTTATCATCACTAGATTTTACCAATTGGTTCTCTTCTCATCAATCATCATGTAATAAACATTGAAATATGGGTGATAAATGTAATACCTTGAAGGGGCTTATTTACCAAGCTAAAAAAGGTTAACGATAGCCGCCCCCCCCTTTTTTTTTTTTTTACTTTACAGTAGCTGGAAAGATATAATTGGCTTCTGTTGATCCGATTCTAACGTGTTTGTGAACCCTATTATTTGGCAGTTCACTAAATATGGTGGCTTTCACAAAGATACTCAAGAAGTTTGACAAGGTAAACTATAAATGAATTCCAAAAGCAATTCAGTCTTTGGATAGGCACATATAATTAGTTGTTTTATATATCAATAACTGTTATGGACAGGTTTCAAACCAACAGGCATCAGCAAGTTATTTGAAAGCAGTGAAGAGATCCCATTTCATTAGCTCTGACAAGGTAAGTTCATTATATTTCAAAGGTTCAGTAAATTATATATTTATATCATATTTATATATTTTATTATATCATAATCGTATTTAAAATATTTTATATTTATATAAATTTAGATACGTTAATAATTCATATTACACAGATTTTGAAACAAGTATTTGTGTCATGTCGTGTTTGTGTATTAAATATTTTATACATATCATATCCGTATAATCATATCTAAAATTATTAAATTTAATATTTAAATATTTTTTATTGGAAAAAGTCAATTGGATGAATAGAAAAATAAGCACTTGCCATCAATATGGTTACGTCCTTCAACATGAAAATGAGTCATCTTCCACTCTACCTAATATTTTTTTCTTTCAGCATTAAAAAGTTTGGACCACGGATCATGTAATCACGCAACTGGTTTTATTATTTTAATCTTTATATTGTATTACTTTAATTTTTTATTTTTCTTAAAATACGTAAGTATAATTGGGTATGGGTATTAAGTATGATTATAATTTTTTAAATAAATAAATATTTTTTTGAAAAAATTAAATATACTTGCTTCCGTTTACGTATATCTAATACTCTTTGATCTCATGATTAAACTTTATTCATGATATTGAAATTTACTCATTTAAGCTTTTTTTTTTCTTTTTTGTGATTATTGGAGAATGAGGGATGTATGGCTTCTAATAGTTATATTATATATGATGGAATTTTATTTGGTTTTGGTAAATGAAGGTTGTTAGACTAATGGATGAAGTGGAGTCCATATTCACAAAGCACTTCGCCAACAATGACAGGAAAAAGGCAATGAAGTTCTTGAAACCACAGCAACAGAAAGATTCTCATATGGTCACCTTCTTTGTTGGTAATTATTAATTCTTTTTTCTCTCTCTCTCTTTCCATGAAATCAAAAGTTTACCATTGCATTTTCCATTTTAAAAAACCTATCCATGCTTTCTAGTTGGTTGTTGTTAAGTGCTCTAATATTTATTTTTCTCTAATATGATTCACTTAAAATATTTGATTTTAATATGTAGTTGACTGAGTAAAAAAATAAAGAATTTGGGTTTAGTTAAATTGCTTGGTACGATTACTATAAAAGATTGCATTCAAAAAATTTAAAGTTCTAATCATAACATTTATAATTTTGTATATCTTTCATTCTAGAGCCACACATTCAGTAAAAAAAAGTACGATAATCATTTTATTATGTAAAATTCAATATACATGAATCATTATAGACTTATTTATGAACCGGATTTGAATATAAATTTTTTTAATTCAGGTCAATTCACTGATTTATTTTATTTTATTTATGTTTTGCAGGATTGTTTACAGGTTGTTTTGTATCACTCTTTAGTGTATATATAATATTGTCACACTTGTCTGGTATATTCTCACCCAGCACTGAAACAGCTTACATGGAAACTGTCTACCCTGTTTTCAGGTGCTCATATTACCTTCGCCTCTCCGTGAATTTTACCATTTTAACATTTCATGTAATTTCAATTATCACACACATTTATATATATCTGGCAATTTGTTTATTTTTATTATATTTATATAATCGTATTTAATGTTATTAAATTTATATAAATAATATGATGAGTTAATTGACTAAAAACGCATGTAACTAAGATATTAAGGTGTTAAATGCACTAAAGCTGCAATAGACAAACCCTACAAGGACCCTCAGTGCAACCAAGCCTACTAAGATGAGTACAAGTCGGATTCAAATCCGTCAAGTTTTGGATTTTTTGTGATTTTACATTTAAACTAGGTCTCTCCACCTATCATTAATTGGTTTTAGCTAGAAGCTTAATGTGATATCAAAACTCAAGCTGTTTTATTTTTCTGTTACCCATTCATGAAGTAATTTACATGTAGGTACTTATTGAGCTACATGTAAGGGAGAGCATTAAACAATAATATCCATCTATTTAGTCATGGGTTTTCTCTGTTCTTATATTCAAATTGCGTCTCTCAAATTATAATTTAGATTAATTGCTTAACATAATAAGTAATATTAATTGATATGTTATTAAAATGCGTAATTAAGATTGGCTTTCAATTATCTAATTAGAATTTCTCATTTTTTCTCTTTTGGACAGTGTATTCGCATTGTTAAGCTTACACCTGTTTTTGTATGGGTGCAACTTGTTCATGTGGAAGAACACAAGAATAAACTACAACTTCATTCTTGAGTTTTCACCAAAAACAGCCCTTAAATGTAGAGATGCCTTCCTCATTTGCACCACTTTCATGACTTGTGTGGTTGGGGCCATGGTCATCCACCTCCTATTAAGGGCTGCTGGCTTTCCCCCAGCTCAAGTTGATACTATTCCTGGAATTCTCCTCCTGGTAATTGGTTCATCAAAACTTCATTGTACTTCTAAACCCTTTTTTAATCCAAGATTTAATCAGTAGTTACAACACTATGATGCGATTACTATTTTGTGATTTTAATTTTTTTCACCATCGATATTCACAGTCGATCGCAATTTAGACCTGTATTTTCAATCCTCATAAAAAAAGTAAAAGACAAAAATTTTGAAGTATGAACTTGTGCCGGTTTTCAATGTCAATATCAGATTTTCGTGGCGTTGCTGATATGTCCATTTGACATCTTCTATCGGCCAACTCGCGGCTGCTTCCTTCGAATAATACGTAACATAATTTGCTCTCCACTTTATAAGGTAAATTTGAACCTTGCAACCTTAGTGACATCCATTTATTATTATTTTTTTTTGGAATTGGTTTTCAACTGAGAATTTTCCTTATTTTTTGTCTTGTTTTTTATATTATGCAGGTTTTGATGGTTGATTTTTTCATGGCTGACCAACTTACTAGTCAGGTAAATATGTTCATTACAAGCAATGTATTATAAGGCGGGAACCGATGTTTAATCCAGTTGATTAATCATGCAATCATTTTTAAAAAGTGACACTCGCATAATTGTGATTCAAGTCTAGGTTATTACATATTATTAACAAAAAAAAATTTAATATATTTATATCGAAAATATAAAAGTATCCAACATTCATGCTTAAATCTAAGTTTGGTTACGATATTTCATCATCAACCATTATATATATATATTTTTTATTACAGATCCCATTGCTAAGACACTTGGAATCAACAGCCTGCTACTTTCTTGCTGGAAGTTTCAAAACCCATGAATACGCAACATGCAAAAACGGGAAGCTCTACAGACAACTAGCTTACGTCATATCGTTTTTGCCATATTATTGGCGAGCCATGCAGGTAAGTATAAAGACCTCAATGAACACCCCTCCTTTCTGTTATTTCCATTCATTTTCTGCATTTCTTCAGGCTTCAAAACTGATTCAACCAACACCGTTTTTTTCGATTTAATTTCCCAGTGTGCAAGAAGATGGTTCGATGAATATGACCTGAACCACTTGGCTAACATGGGGAAATATGTTTCGGCCATGGTTGCAGCGGGTGCCAGGCTAACATATGCTACCCAAGCTAGCCACCTGTGGTTTTCGGTTGTCCTGTTGACTTCAATTGTGGCTACAGTTTACCAATTATATTGGGATTTTGTCAAGGATTGGGGACTTCTCAAGCCCAATTCCAGGAACCCTTGGCTTAGAGATGATCTAGTTCTGAAGAACAAGAGCATTTACTACCTTTCGATTGTGAGTACTTATCCCTTACCTTAGGTCAATCTTAGTACCACTTCCTTGTTCATAATTTCCCTTTTTCCCCACGAAGGTTCTTAAAGTTAAAAAGTAGGAGGGATATCAGTTCCATTCAGTTTGTTCTGAATGAAATTTACGATTAATATATACTATTTTAATTTTTTAAAAAACCGTACTAAATATCATATAAAATCAAATTAATTGAACTGAATTTTACGGGTTTAGATTGGTTTGGCTAATTGTTTTTTTTCTAAATTTAAAAAATTATTTTTATAGAATTTTAAAGTTTCCCACTAATTTAAAGATAAATATTTATTTTATATTATAAAAAATAAAAATTAAATAGAAAATAAAATTCGGTTCACTTTGAATAATTATAATTTTTTAACTTATAAATAAAAAATGAATCAAATTGAATATACTCAATTATTATTCGAACCCAAACCAAATTGAATTCAATAAAGACTGAACTGAACATTGAAGTTCAAATTAATTTTCGGCTTTCTCAAGTTTTTTCCTAGCCCTGTTAATGACACAATTCTATGATTGTAGGCCTTAAATGTAGTTCTAAGAGTTGCTTGGATAGAGAGCATCATGCGGTTTCGAATCAATCCAGTTCAGACACATTTGCTTGACTTCTTCTTGGCTTCCCTAGAGGTCATCCGACGAGGGCATTGGAATTTTTTCAGGTATTTTCTATCCCACTACTCTAATTTTTGCTTTTCTGTATTTGAGGTTGCCGACGAGATTTTATCACTAAAATTAAAAGTTCAATACTCCAAGAACGTGCTACAATGAATATGTTTCTTAAATAAAGTCTTTAATTATATTAATCGAACTTGGACGTAAGTGCTAGACAAATACTTGTATCCAATAGAGACGTATTTAATTTTTTTAATTTTTTAACGTATTTAAAAAGTCAAAATCCTTCTGCTCATGTTCGGATATAAGTCAATCATGGGTGTTGAAATTGTTACTGAACAGGTTGGAGAATGAACATCTCAACAATGTTGGCAAGTTCCGGGCTGTAAAAACAGTTCCATTGCCATTTCGTGAGACAGATTCGGATGGCTAAGAGATTGTTTTCAGAGAAATCCCTGACCCATGTTACCTTAAAAGAAAAAAGGATTTCTACGGATCCCACATTTTGCTAAAAACAATGTGGAGATCTCTCATCTCACTCTTCATCAATCATCAATCACAAAACCCAACCCAAACTGTAAAGCTCCAAGTGCA